>JAMWYP010000066.1:3896659-4142414 GCA_025563575.1 Acacia pycnantha | reverse complement strand
GTATAGTGTAAAAGGCCATAAAGCATGTCCGGTTTGTGAAGAAGGCACATGCTACCATCAACTTCAACATGGAAGAAAGACGGTGTATCTTGGACATAGGAGATTTCTAGACGGGGCCACCCATATCGCCGATTAAAGAAGGCCTTTTTGGTGGCCAAGAGTATGAAGAAGCTCCTGGTGGCATTGACCGGGAGCAAGTGTATGAAAAGGTTAAAATATCGTTGTCATCTCGTAAGCTCGGAAAGAGTAGAAAAGAAACAAATATATGGAAGAAGAGATCTCGTATTCTTTGATCTTCCCTATTGGTAATCTTGATGCGAGGGGCACGCTTCTCAACATACAAGGTAGTTCAAAGGATGGTGTGAAGGCAAGATTGGATTTGAAAGCAATGGGAATACGCCAAGACTTGCATCCAAGGCCATATGGGCAGAGAACTTATTGTCCCGGCTATCTCATACTTTGTCTAAGGATGAGAAACGAAGCTTTTGTGAGTGTTTACATGGCACAAAAGTTCCCTGGGGTATTCTTCAAATTTTAAGAGGCTTGTCTCGATGAAGGACTTGAAATTAGTAGGCCAAAAGTCTCATGACTCGTATTGTCTTGATGCAACAAATACTCCCGTAGCTATTCGAGGATCGCCGAATATGATCTTCTGTCGTTTTGACTAGACTTTGTTTCTTCTTCAATGCGGTTTGTAGTAAAGTTTTCAAGATTGAAAAGTTGGATGAATTGGAGAATGAAGGATATCTTATCTTGTGCCACCTTGAAAAGCTTTTTGTTCCTTCATTTTTTGACATCATGGTTCATCTCATTATTCATCTAGTGAGGGAGATAAAGTTGTCATGACTATCCATTTACTTCTGGATGTACCCTATTGAAAGATCTATGAAATTCCTAAAAGGGTATGTGAAGAAGCGTGCAGAGCGGAAAGCATCAATTGTTCGAAATATGTTTGAAGAGGCCATGGAATTTTGTCAAAATTATTTGGCCAAAGTAAGACATATTGGGCTTCAAACGTCAGTGACGGAAGGGGTAGACGTGGGGCTTCGGTAAAGAGTGTGGATCGTTTGATGAATTGTCACAAGTCCACTTATACATCTTGAATAATGTTGATGAAGTTCAAGCCAGCATATCTGCACATAAAGAGGTACATGAGGAAAGAGAACCATCGAATGACCGAACAAAGGTTGATTAGGGAGCATAACAAACTTTTGCAAACCGGTTCAAACAAAAGGTCGAGGGATCTCAATGTGTTTCGAGACAATGAAATGGTTATATGCACGTGGTCCCCGAGGTTGATGTCATAAGTTGGAATTGTATGTGATCAATGGTTATACATTTTACACGAAGTCCCTAGATGATAGGAGCTTGCAGCCCGCAATGGTGGTGTTATGTTGAGAGTCGAATCTATGCACTTCTCCGGTTTGAAAGACAAGAGGCCTAAATTGCAGTCATGCCATATTATGGGGTTATTGAAGAGATTTGGGAGGTGGACTATGTCAAAGTTAGATTTCCTCATCTTCAAATGCAAGTGGGTTAATGTCAATAATGGTGTTCAGATCGATCGACTAGGATTCACTTTAGTCGATGTCAATAGTAGAAGTTTTGGAGATGAACCTTTTATTATGGCAGATCATGCAAAACAAGTGTTCTATATCACCGATCAAGAAAATAAATGTGGTCTGTAGCTCTCCAAGGAAAGAGGGTCATTGATATTGATGAGGAAAGTCATTCAAATTATGGTGATCTTCCTGGAGAGTACTCCTTTACAAGGGGTCTAGGACATGAACGAAGAAGATGAAGCGGATAATGAACCCGGATAAGAAATGATCATCAAGAAGGGATATGGGAGGATATCACTTTATAAAAGTGTCAATTCATAAGGTAATTAATATTCATATGCAGTATTCTTAGAAAACTTTAAGGTTTTAACAATTATTATATGTCAGTTCTATGTTCTTAATTAAACAATGTCATCATTGAATATGAATTTGTTCTTGTGTTGTTTTTGTGGCAGGATCCGTTTCAAAGGGGCATGTTATAAAAGAGGATGCATGTTACGTTGTTGGGTGGGAATCAAATGAAGGCATGGTGAATAATATATTGGACTACATTTGTATGTTGAATTACGTGCTGCATGTATTGTAACTCATTGCCTTTGTAATTAGTTATATGTTAGCTTATTGTATAAATTACTTTAGTTGTTTTATACTTAATTAAGAGGCCATATAACTCATGGTGGATAATATTTGTATTCTTTTTCCCAATTCAATTTATTCATGTTCATAGCTTGTAGCTTAAAGTATATCGATTTTTATGTGCTGTTTTGGATGGTGGATTTGTGTATATATATTGATCAGAAGAACAAGAACAGTGGAAAAAATACGGGGAAAATTTAGACCGCAAATAAAAATACGCTCTTAAATGTTCAAATATTAAGACCGGATGTATATATAACACCGCTCTTAAAAGGTGTTAAGCGGTCTTAAAGTTGGTCTTTAAGACCGGTCCATTGAAAAATCCGGTCTTGAAAGTCAGCCTTTTAAGACCGGTAATTGAAAAAGCTCGGTCTTAGATTCCTCTATCTTTAGGACCGGATTGATATTTGTCCGGTCTTAATATTTGGATCTTTTAAGAGCGTGTCGATATTTATTTAGTACGACTTTTAAGACCGAAGGTTTAAAATGTCCGGCCTTAAAGAAAATCTTTAAGACCATGTAAAGTCCGGTCTTAAAGGTCGACTTTAATACCGCTCGGAACAAGATCAAGCCAGGGTCCGGTCCTAATGTACCTTTTTTGTCCTGTCTTAAAAGCCTTTTTTTCCACTAGTGTAAGCTTAGCTAGATTATTGTTGAACGTGCTTTACTGCTTTTGTTCTCCTTCTTTCTGTGGTTTTTATTCAATTTCTTTCAATTAATTAACAAGTGGCTTCTCTTACTCCAGATTGGTCTTTTGTTGTTGGGCTTTCGTAGTTGGTTCTTTCCGATTATGGTGCTTATCTAAAGAGTTTTGAAGATGCATCTTACTTCTTTTTCAGTTTTGTATTTGAGCGTTTTGATTGATAAATGGATGTTCTTTATTTTTCTTTCCTCGTACCTTTACTAGAACTATAGACTAGTAGAAATTCCAAAGCTGCAAAGAAAGGAAACAAAAGAACATCTCACTGGTTTTTCATAAATTCCTAGATGTCAAGATGATATGGATTGTAGAAAAATTGTCTTCTTTATCTTTGGCTTTTCAATTTTGCCACTACTCAATTTGAAAAAAAAAAAGACTTACAACAACTATTTTGAAAACAAAGGTCTATTTTAAAACTTTCAACAACTCTCACCTACACTACCCCCTTGACAACAAACATCTAAGCCTAAAAATCACTACTACAAAAATGCTAAAAAACGACCTAAATAAGACCCAATTAACGACCCTTTACTGAGGGACGTCTTGGAGGGGGTAGAGGAAAATTTTGAAATTGGCTTAATTCGATCTTAAATAAGGTCACCTTGTAATACCCTGGATATTTATCTCGGAATATTATAAATAAAAGTTAGATATTTCGATAAGTGAAATTTCAATCTCCACTTGTATAATTATAGCATATTTTCTAAGAAGAATTTCTACAAGAAATTAGGGAATTTTAGGGCCGAAGTGCCAAAATGACCAAAATGCCCCCGAAAGGGTAATTAACTTAGGAAATTATGGAAAATACCCTTGTAATTATGGAATGATGTTAGAGGTATGAAAATACTAATGTTAATACAAGAGTATGAAGATAATGAGACATTGTAATTAAGAAAATCATCAAGTTATGATAATTTAGTAATTAAGTAATATTGGGCTAATTATTTAAGCATAAGTGAAGGAAATTCACAAGTAATTATATGAAACCCTAAAATTGGTGGTTTTTGTTTTAAAATTAGTAAAAACATGTTTACTAATTAGATGAAAATTTTGGAGAAAAATAGTTGAGTTTAGGTATTTTTAGGCCTAAATACAAGAATGGACCAATTAGGTAATTTTTGTGAAATTATTGGAAAAAGTAAATAAATAAATCATTAAATCATTAATTAAATAAAAATAATTATTTATTAAAATAATTAAAGGGCCAGCCGATTTTCCAAGGGAAAAGAAAAATAAAATGAATAAAATGAAAATAGAAACAAGTTGTGCAACTTGCACATTAAAATAATATTAAAATTAATTAAAGCAATATTGGTGAATAGTAATATTAAAATTAGGGAACGGATCCTATCTAGAGATCTAGGAATAGGAATCCCAGTGAGTTTTTACCTTTAAGTGACCTCTTCCGGAAGTTAATTCCGAGGCCGTTTGTGCATTTTCCTAATAAAACAAAATAGGGAAAAATGCATATAGGCATATTTTTGGAAATAAGGGAAATAAATTCTAACTCAACATTTAGGAATGGGTTTGAATTTATTTTGACATATTTGGAGTCAGTGAATTATTTCCAAGAGATTGGTAGTCCCGAAACGAAACCGATACGGACACGATCGGACACGTTATCGAGAAAACTTCAAGCGGATTTGTTGGAGCCCTGTATGGGATCAAAATTTAGGTTAATTTGGACATTTCTAATAAGTGAGGAAATGGTTTCAAAGTTGTAAATCCAGAATTTTGAGATTTCTCCAAATCACGCTAATCGGTACCGATCGGGGAAAATGGTTGAACAAGTTGCAATTAATGGGTTATTACAACTTTGATTTTCCAAACAAAGCCTTAAATTTGCCAAACAAGGCCCTTGTTTTTGCCTATAAATAGATGCCTTCCTTGAGAAATTTCACACCTTTTCTTCCTTCTCTTGGCGAAATTTTGGTTGAGGAAAGAAGAGAAAGGAGCTCGGGAATTGTGCAAAAGCCTCGTAGAATTGTCCTGAAAGTCTTCAACGGGTAAGTCTTTTAGTCTTTAGTTTTTAGTTTAGTAGTTAGTAGAATTGTTAGTTAGATTTAGGAAGTAGGTGACAAGATTCCTACAAATGTTTTAGAGCCTTGTTTGCGTTGAAAAAATATGCGGAAGGTGTAAACATAGTAGGGATCGAGTCGCTAAAAGTTGAAGCTTTCGCTTCTTTTAAAAGTAAGGGTAGAATTTGTTAGAATAGCCTTTAAATTTCAAGTATGATTGGGTATCATATGGGAGGGCTATTTTAGTCATTATTTTCAAAATCATAGTTGCGTGGAAGTTCGGCAAAATTTCGGGAAGAAAATTTGTCGAGTAACGGAAGTCTTCAAGAAATTCCGCCGATTAGGGGTAGAAGGGCAAAATGGTAATTTTTACCTAAAATGCCGATTATAGTGCCAAATCACTAATGAAAGTGATATTACTCTTATAGGACGTCAGAAATCCTAATTTGTTGCAATTCTGTTGTCCAACGTGCATTGTGGACAAAACCATTTAGATCCGTCGAAAGTACGCTTCGCGCCAAACAACTACGTACATCAAACGAAGGTACGGACGCGTGCATGAATACTAATCCTATAGTTCTCATATACAGATATGTCATAGATACGTTCATATACGGGGCTCGCTTAGGGTCGCCAGATTTTACATACAACCTTGTACGGGTTATAAGACATGATAATACCGCTTGAGTTTTCCTAGCGCCGAGGACACGTGTTCGTGGCACATTGGTAATGTGCGAGCTATATTTGTGTAGGACTTTACATACTGCTTTATGCTTATGTCTGGCTCGTGTCACAATGTTGTTGTGTAGGACCTTACATAATTGCTTCATGCTTATGTTCCGCACTTCCGTGTCACACTTCATGAGATGTTGTCAGTTATGTCATGAATATCTATTGTCTATATACTGTTTTATTTGAGCGTAAGGTTAACTCTGCTACCCGAGATTCAATGCGGTAAATTGAATCTCAATTGAGCTCGGATCCGGAGGACCACGGATCGGTGATAGGGAAAGCCGGCGCAGAGTAGGCTTCCTGGCTGGATTTATCTTATCGCTTCTTGTTTATCTTTTGAACAAGTAGGATCACCGTAATGTCAATACTATATTACACTATGGTTCATATTTTGTTATGATCGCCACTCTTTCGCTCCCATGCTCTACTCGATTAAAAAAATTCCGCTTTTAGAAAATGGGATGTTACACGCCTTATTAAGGCGACTTTATTTAAGATAAGGTCGCCTTATTAAGGTTAATAAGGCGACACGACTTTCAAATCAGTGTCGCTTTAAACGCTAATTAATATTGAGTTCGCCTTAAAGGCGACCTTATATTCAATCGTGTCGTCTTATTGTTTTCAATTAAGGCGAATTCGATTATAATTTCAAAGTTGCCTTAATGAGTTCATAAGGCAACCCGATCTTCGATTCAGTCGCCTTATGATAACAAAGGCGACTGATTTCAAAATCAGTCGCTTTGTTGAAATTTTTTTAAATATAAACTACATTTTAATTTTTCCTCAAAAGAATTATTAACAACAAACGTGCGACTTGTAATAATGAGATAGGAGATATCCAAATACCAAGTTTTGGATCATATCAAAGTAGTAAAATGAAGTAAAATAATATAGTAAACTTGGAAAGACACAAACTATGAGATATCTACCAAGTTTTTGCATCGACCAAAACCACCAAGCAACACAAGAATCACACTAACACAATACATAAACACAATATATATATAACACCAAACTTGCATATTTTGAATGGGACAAAACACCAAATAGATACAAATGAACAACAGTAGCAAATTAAAGAATCACTAACACAATAACATATTAATCATGCTCACTACTAACTAGGCTATGTGTTGAAGAAGATGTCTAGATATCATGTCTCGAACCGAATCGATCTCATCCTCGCGAGCACGGATCCTCAGCAGTACCAAAAACTGTAAATTGGGGAAACAAGGTATAAGATAAACCAATTAAGTGAAGGAAATAATTAACAACTCAAGTACAACAACAAAAATTCAATAAACTTGAGAATCACAGAGCGATTACGTACGTTTTGAAAACCTTGAATACGTCCGCTGTTAACGATGGATTGCATCCAACTCATAACGTAATATCCGCACTCTGGCTCCTCCTGGTTGTTGATGGCACTATAAATCAAAGGCAAATTGTTAAAAACGAATAAAGGCATATCTAAAGCTACCGTGTCAATGAAATAACTTGAATTGAAACTACTCACCGTCGGTTTAAACCACTTCGGTCCACCCCGCTTTTTTGCATTGATAAGCTCTCTATACGTCTTGAGGCCACTATCATTAAAATGGAAATTAATGAGACATGTTAAACCATTCATTTAAAAGAAGAATCGATGATTCGAGACAAAAATTTACTTACTCGGCAAACATGTTTTTGATATCCTCTGTGAGGATTGCCATCTACCGAATCGAACCAATAACAGGAGTTCTTGCGAGGACAAACAACACACGCCGTCCAATGACCACTACAACATATATGTATTAATATTAAATTAAGATAAGAAAGCAATTTATTCACAAAAATCTTATAAGACAAAACAAAATTACGCACCTTTCATGTATTGGCGATAGATAACAAGACGATACTCACCGCCCATTGTTAGACTAACATAAATTGACCTCCCGGGTAACGTATCATGAGCCGAAGTCGTGCATCCATTAGGACAACTGTGTATCTTTTTATACTCCATACCCATCGTAGACAAGATTTTCTTGGCCTCATACATACGATTTGGAAGTACATTATCAACTGGCAACATATCACACAACAATTCAAGTAGCGACGTGAAACTGCTATCGATCCACCCACAAGTTGCCTTTAAGTTGACCAAATGTAAGGTCTGCAGCCAACCGTATACTTAGTACACCCAGAGGAACAAAGGTGTCTCGCATCACTCCGCACGCTTTCATATTCACCCGATTGTGCAAAAGATTGCGCCTCAACATCATTAATCATTTTCTCCATTCCATCATCATCATCTACCTCAACTTCATTTGCATGGGACGCACTGGTACTTACTTCCTCACCATGCCATATCCACGTTGTGTATCGAAGGTGTATTCCATCACAAAGTAGGTGGTCCCTTATATCAACAATAACCCTTCGACTCCCATTTAAACAATTAACACATGGACAATAATACATCCCATTTTTTGTGGCCACATTCCTTCTAGCAAATTCAATAAACTCTTCCACCCCATTCTCATATTCTTCACTAGTTCTCAATGCATTCATCCAACTATGACCCATTTTATTACCACTCTACGACATTTCCAACAACGGTCAAGTTCATGTCAATTTCAAGAACGACATGTTTTCTTTTAAGTAAATTTCATTGACATTTCCCTTAAAAGTAAGACATCCCAAAATTTCAATAACAACCAATTTCAACTTAATTCAACAAAACTTACTAACTAAAGCAATTAGAACAATATCACGAAGAAATAATATCTCAAGATGGAGCTCCCAAAGGAAGCCCCCAAAAACAAGATCCAAAGAAACCAACAGAGATTGCAGAAACTTGAAGATAAATGACAACAAATTGTTCTTTTGCACTAGAATGGTCAAACAATTTTGAAATGATGCATGAAAGAAAGAAAAATCAGACCACAATAAACACCGGGAAGAACAACAATGTAGAAATCAATATAATCGACCTTTTAAATTGAATCAAAATCCAAATGGAAACAAAAGAAGTAATTCAAACAATCGTTTTGCGTGAAATAGTTATGCAATGAACCATCTAGTAACTCCACCAACCGCAATATAGAAACATGATATTTTGTGAGGCATGATGATTATATTTAGAAGTTGATTTTTTCTTTAACAACTCAGAATCTTAGTAAACTAGCTGAACAACAAATCATGCGAAAGCTAGTAGCACAACCTAGGTTTTGATTCTGCTTATGATTCTGTTTTTGCATAAAAGTATAACACCAATGATTTCTCCTTCCCCTGCTCATATTGTAGGTATCTCTATTTCTCTCCGTTTCTAGTTAATTATATGGTAGCAATCGAGTCACAAACTTCTGTTTGAATTATACATATATATATATATATATATATATATAAACTAGTGTTTGTTTAAACAGCTTAATTTAGATGGTTGGAGAAGAATGAATGGGAGTTAAAAAGATCAGTATGATATCACTCTTTACCTAAGAAAAAACCAATAGTCTTCAATCATGATTAATTTTTCTTTGATCACAGTAAGTGTATAGCAAGCGAAAGGACTAGCACTACCGAGGAAAGGAGAAGAGTTTGTTCATGAAGGGAAGAAAAGTGTGCTTGGACTCTCCCTTGAACAAGTCTTTGGCGAAAAATCGAGGGCCGGAATATAATATAATGCGCTTAACAAATAACATGAGCGCTCATATGTGTTGAATAAACAAACTCGAAGGAAGGAAGCTTGATGACGAGGTGACGCACGTAAGCACGCACACGAGACGCCGCAAGAGAGGCGACTATGGAGATGGCCGGAGTGGAGGTCGACAGGAAGAACGAATCTGAGGTGGAGTGGAGTTGGAAGCCCACAGTCGATTTGCGCGGCGCAGTGGAGGTGGCGACGGAGGCGCGAAAAGGGTTTGACAAGGCGCCAAACAAATAAATTTTATTCCAAAAAAAATCCCTTGGCGCCATACAAAAATTTTATCAGAATATTGGCGACCTGAAATCAATCAGTCGCCTTAATGACTTTATATGATGATTTTCATGGCGCCGGACATAAAATTCTCATGTGAAACTACTTAAAGCGTCCTTAAATAATATTAGAACGCCAAAAACAAATTTTACAAGTCCTAATTTATTTTTTAGGTCGCTGAAGGCTAATTTTCCTTCCATATATTTACAATAATGCCACTGACTTCATTTTTTACTACCTATTTTTAAATAAGGACGTTTTTTTAATTTGTCAAGTTGTAATTATATAAAACAAAACAACCCAAATAATAAAGTAATTAAAGTGTTACTTGGACTTCAAGTACACCTGGAGCTCACAATGGAATCTCTTTAACCAAGTGTACTCATGATCAATTTTTTCATTTTTCCATTGAGGACATCTGCAGTAGGTGCCTAAGCTTCATGTCTTCAATCCTTTCATTTGTATGCCATGTCAACTACTTAGCAATCTCTATATTACAGTACATATGCTTGAATCTAAGAATAATAGGAAATACAATAGGAACCACAAAAGACATTTTCCTTTCTTCTTCCTATATTGAGATGCATTGTATTTAGGCACTTCTCTAATGTTACATACTAATTTAAATAATATGCAATCATTAGGCATGCATGTATCTTCTCATAACCTATATTAGTTGTAGAGCAAAGAATTTGCTTTTCCTCGTATGCCTTGGTAGGAAGTACATTTTCTTACGAAGCATATCTTGCAAAAGTTCAAGTAGTGCGGTGAAACCTGAATCACTCAATCCATAACATGCTTTAAAGTTGTACAATTTCAACACTACTAGCAATCTTGTGTATTTAGTACTACCACATATAATAGTTTCTTTGCATCACCTTTCAAGTACTTCTCAAATTTTTCAGGACATTTATGAAGCACTGCTTCGACCACACTTAGCATTTCTTCAAGGCCATCATCCTCATTACACATGCTTCAAACTCATTGGAAGCATCACTGTGATATAAACCCGATCACTACATTCATCATCTGTCTCACCTTGCCTTGTCCATCGTGTGTATGTTTGATCATTTCCATGACACACTAAATGATCAAGCAAATAGAGTAGACTAATCCGCTTTCCATAACAATAAGATAAGCAAGGACACAAGATTTTGTCAGGGAACTTTTGTATGCTCGATTGCAAATCTAATAAACTCTTTCACCCCATCTATATATTCCCTTGAACACCGATCATATGACATACATTTTGAATCTATATATACCTTCAACCTATTTTTAAATGTGGTTAGTTGCTTGACTATTGCATTTACTAATTACTTTTATCTTTGTTATTTATTTTAAAATACAATCGGCAACATAAACATAATATCTTAAAAATTGAAGCTTTACAAGTCTTAAACCCTCTCTTTTAATTGATAAATAATCAATGAATTAATCCCGTAACATCATAATAATTTTTTACAGCTCATAACGAAAGAAATCATATTTGCCAATACATATCATAAGTAAATTAGAAAGCATTACAAGCTAACAAATAAAATACTATTGTTAAAATAAACAATTATTTGACGCATGCAACTCATCAATGAAAATTGTCATACCCTTATATCTACATCATACATCAGAGTAAATGGCACAATAGAGCATGCATAGTGGTTTGACGAATGAGTAATAATAATATATGCACATACATATACCGATTAAGTGTAAATACTAATCCACACAAGGATATTACATTTACAGTTATCCCAAATAGGATAGTAAAAGTATCAACATTATACAACCCTTTTATATAATATCTAAAAATATTATACTAAAATATTATTAAAACTCCTCCTGAGTCCAACCTTTCTCCAGCTACCCTCATAGCACTGCCTTGCCCCTCGCTCCGAGATCCACTACCCGAATCTTTAGTTAAATCTGAGATTCAAAATTGAATCTTAGAGTAACTGGTTAATCTCATATACGTAGCGTAAACAATATATGATAACTAACCATAATTATGAAAATACATCATACATCATTCAGCAACGTGTAACAACATAAAAGCATACTAACACATGCATTGTTTACTAAATGCCCTACAAGTCTCGTAGACGTAGGACCTTACAAGTCATGAATTCCATAAGGTGCTAGGAAAACGAAGCTGATTATAAGAATAAACCACAACTCTCTGAATCCAAAGAAACACATGTCTTAGACACGAGTCCACAATCATGGTAGCATCTAGCATATACAGGCACACATAACATAGGAGATTAGAGTTACTACCTAGACTACAAACAGTAAATAATAATATGTCAGAGCGCTTGAATATTCTTGGACAACTTTCAATTCCTATAATAGTATCATTATAAATATTAATTTCCTTCATTCCATAAGGTACTAAGACTATACATCATGTAATTCTTAAAATGTTAAAAGGGTTATCTTCATCATTTTAGACTCCTTTTAACCCTTAAAGGATAAGTCATCCATCTTGAACTTTTGTTATACTTATTTTTGGACTTAGTTGACTTTCCGACGGAATTTTCACTAATATTTGAAAATTCATAATTAATTGCACACAAATCTAAATAAGGTAGTTTCAAAGCCTAACAATTCCTTATGAAGTATAGTTTCTAGGAAAACTAGTTTCAGGGCTTAAGAATACATATATCATTCCCAATTCACAAAACTATGACCATTGTCCACATTTCACTCTTACAATTGTAGCTTGTTTTCAAAAAATTCATAATTCCTTCTATACTTATCCAATTAACGTGTTCTTTGACTCATATTAAATTTCAAGGAGTTTACTATATATTCACAAATTTTCAAGGTTAGAAGAGGTCGTTTTCTTAGTTTTTATCTTACTAAAAATTTATCACTCCGAGATATAAGGTTCGAGACTCTCTAGATTCTTGGACCGAGCTTCTAAAATTTATATCTCGAGTTCTAGACCTCCGTTTAAGGTGATCTTGGACTCCTTTTAAAGCTTAGGGAGTGCAATATCATCTAAAAAAAAATCTCATAACGAAAATCAACTCTAATTCACAAAAACCACATGCAAAATATGCTGTTTTCGGACTAAGTGCGAGAGGTGAAAAAAAAAAAACACATGCAACTTCAATATATGGCTCAAAAGTTCGAGAATTAAACACCATGCACTTATATATAACATGCATGGTTTTAGCAGCTTATTTTCATAGCCAAAGAAACCCAAAACAAAGTTCAAAACCCGACATGCATGAACACTTTCAAGGTCAAAATCTTGATGGTTGAACTTCTCACCATAATCTCTCACATTCCAACGGCTCATAGACCTCAAGAACAACAAGAATATTTCTAAATGATGATGGGAATGAGTTTAGAGAAGACTCACCTAACATAGAATCTAGGATTTCATGTGAGTTTCTGGCCTTCTTCTTCTTCCTTTGATGAGCTTCTCTCTCTCTCTCTTACTCGCGATCTCGTGCTCTTCCTCTCTCTCTCTCTCTAGTTACTCTCTTGGACCACTACTCTCACTCTAATCTCTTTCTCTACTTCATGTGGGTGCCGAAATGGATGAAGGAATGAGAGGGAGCATGCTAGTTTAATGAAGAAAATGAGAATTAAAAAATGTTGGTGTTGGCTGAATTTGGAGAATAAGAGAAATGAGAGGTGATGTGTGTGTATATGTCAGTATGAAATGAATAGAGGAAATGGTTGCATATGAGGGTGAGCACATGGCATTAGAAGAAAAGTGGAGTGTAAGAGGTGTCATGCTTGCAAGGTGTGGGGCCAAATGTAACATCCCAAGTTTGAAATGCGGAATTTTTTTTTTTCAAACAAACAATCAGAGTAGAGCAATAGAGCGAAAGAGTAATTGGATTCTTAGCCAAAACATCAACCATTGTGTAACATTGTAATGATTACAGTAATCCTAAGGTTTAGAAAGGAAATAGTGTAATAACAGAATACGATAAGATAGAGATAGTCTTCAGTTGCACGCCTACTCTGGGTACTTGCCTCGATCCACGAACCGTGGTCCTCCTGACCCTGAAGCTACGGCTGAGATTCAATTCAACGCATTGAATCTCTGGTAACGGTTAACCTCATACCCAAACAACACAAGATATGGCCAACGATATATTCAAGAGCTAATACAACAAGATATCATAAGCATACTAGAGATGCATGATCATTATGCCGACAAAACATAAGCACAGAGCAATATGTAAAGCCCCATAAGGTAAATAACAACAACAGCTTGCACTATTCACCAATTGTCCTCGCCGCTAGGAAAACAAAACGGCGTTATCAAAACTATAACCCGTATAACTGTCAGATAACGGTCTACGAACATATCATTGACATATAAGTATTTAAGATGTGCAAGATTAGTGTTATGTACGCGTCCGTACCTTCGTTGGCAACGTTAGGTACTACCGCAAAAACGTACTTTTACGGAAAACGTGAAACTTCAAACAAATGCACGTCTGACAGCGTAACGGCAGCAGAATCGCAGAGTTTCGATATCCTATGAGAATAATGTCACTTTTATTAGTAATTTGACATTATAATCGGCATTTTAGGTAAAAATTACCATTTTGCCCTTCTACCCCTATGGCGGAATTTCACAACGCTTTCCGCTACATAGGCTAATTTTCTTCCCAAAATTTTGCCGTAACTTCGACGCATCATGATTTTCGAAAATAAAGACTAAAATAGCCCTCCCATATGATACCCAATCATAAAAATAAAGACTACTCTAGCATTACTAACTATTGAAAGAACTATGAAAGCTTAAAGCTTCGATCACTAAGACTTACCCGTTGAGCTTCGCTGCGAATTTTCCCCGGCCTTCTCCTTCTCTCTCTCTCTCTAGATTTTCGGTTTGGAGCTCTTGGAATTGTGAGAAATGAAGAGGAAGGGGGGGTATTTATAGAAACGGGGGAAGGATTTCGGCTGATTCGGATCAACTTGTTTGAGACGATACGGACTGGTCCAAGTAACTTTTTCAAAAAAATTTCTTCTTCTTCCTTCCTCTTGGCCGACCTGCCCACATGATGAGGTGGCACCAATTGGCCAATGGGAAGTGGCCATGTGGCCCTTCTAGAAGCCTACCCGGATGAATTTCTCCCGATCGGTACCGGATTCGCGTAATTTCGGAAAAATCTCAAAATTCGGATTTACAACTTTGAAGACATGTTCTCACTTAGTAGAAATGTCCAATTCAACCTTTATTTTGATTCCATATAGGGCTCCAACAATCACTTTGAGTCTTTCTAAAAACGTGTCCGATCGCGTCGGTTTCGAACACATTTAAAAATACCAACTTTCTGTAAAAATTCACTGATTCCAAATATGTCAAAATAAATTCAAACCCATTCCTAAATGTTGAGTTAGAATTTATTTTCCTTATTTCCAAAAATATGCCTATATGCATTTTTCCCTATTTTGTTTTATTAGGAAAATGCACAAACGTTTCATTTTTTTTTCTTTAATTTTCCTTTGAAAATTTCGCTGACCATCTCTTTATTTTTTTTTTTTTAATTAATTATTTAATGATTTATTTATTTACTTTTTCCAAAAATTCCACAAAATTATCTAATTGGTCCATTCTTGTATTTAGGCCTAAAAATACCTAAACTCAATGATTTTTCATAAAATTTCCAATTAATTAGTAAATACATTTTTACTAATATTCCACTAATTTCCACTAATTTTTGAGCTTCATATAATTATTACTAAATTTCCTTTGCTTATGCTTAAGTAATTAGCCCAATATTACTTAATTACTTCATTATCACTTGTTGATAATTTTCTTAATTACTATGCCTCATTACCTTCATACACTTGTATTAACATTAGTATTTTCATGCCTCTTGCATTATTCCATAATTACAAGGGTATTATGGTCATTTACTTCTTTTTGAGTATTTTCCAACAATTTCTCCAATTTCATAATTTATAAAATTACAATAATTAGAGATTATATACTCTCCTATCTCACTTGGTCATTTTATTGTCTTTTAGGTTTTTTCATAAATTTTCTAAGTTAATTACCCTTTCCAGGGGCATTTTGGTCATTTTGGCACTTTGGCCCTTAAACTCCCTAATTTCTTACAGAAATTCTACTTAGAAAATAGACTGTATTTATACAAGACCGGAGATTGAAATTTCACTTATCAGAAATATCCAACTTTTATTTATAATATTCTTCGTACTCGATGACATGATCACGGTCCGGTTGGTACTTCTTCAATTGCGACACGTGGAAAACGTCGTGGAGATTACTCGGGTTCGGGGTAAGGCTATCGATAAGCTACTTCTCCGCGCTTAGCCAATTTCGAATGGTCCAACATACCGTGGACTCGAGTTTCTTCCTCTTAAGCGTTCGCCGACACCAAGCATCGGGGATAACTTTAGAAATACATGGTCGCCGACATAAAACGTTAGAGGTCTCCTCCTTTTATCGCATAGCTCTTCTCGTCTACTATGTGCCGCTAGGAGTCTCTTCTTGATTAACGCGATTTGTTCGTAGGTTCGCTCAAGCATATCCGGCCCAAGTAATCTTTTCGATGAATCGTCCAAAGATAATGGTGATTGACACTTCCGCCCATACAATGCCTCGAACGGGCCATTTGTATACTAGCATGATAACCGTTGTTATATGCAAACTCGCCTAGCGAAAGATGTTGATCCCAACTTCCTTTGAAATTGAACTTCAACTTAGTCCCCATACCTTCATGTAACGCTTTCCAGAAACGGGATTTGAATCGTGTATCACGATCGGAGACAATGCTCTTAGGAACACCATGTAATCTCACTATCTCTTTGATATAAATCTCTGCCAATCGTTCCGGAGAATAGTGGATACTGATGGGAATAAAATGTGCTGACTTGGTTAATCTGTCAACAACTACCCAAATTGTATCATGATTTCTGATTTTGGGCAGACCTACCACAAAATCCATGGTTATGTTCTCCCATTTTCATTCCGGCAGCTCTAGTCCTTACAAAAGACCAGGCGGTCGACGGTGTTCAATCTTTACTTTCTGACAGTCAAGCATTTGGCCACGTATTCTCGCTACGTCTTTCTTCATTCCGGCCACCAAAGTTCGGATTTCATACTGTACATCTTGACCATGCCTGGATGTAGAGTGTACTTACTCTTATGAGCCTCATCCATTATTGTCCGCTTAATTCATCAACGGCGGTATGTAGATTCGTCGCTTATACCCGACCAAACCACTAAGTGATAGGTCATAGTCTTGGGTCTCACCTCGAGTGATCTTCTCACGTATCTCTTTTGCCCAATCATCTTGCTTCGAGCTTTCTCCACTTCATCTCTCGATCATACTCCCTTGACTCGCAAGAAGTGTAGCAAGATAGGCATCACCGGTGCGTGCCGACCCATGCAGATTTGGTTGGATAGATTCGGGTCTCGAAATCTTCCAAGAAGCCGCTCTTGTATCATCATGTATGATACCCGCACCGTCTTTCTACTAAGAGCATCAAGAACAACGTTTGCTTTACCCGGATGGTACTTGATCTCCGTGGTGTAATCTTTAATCGCCTCCATCCAACGACGTTGTCTCATGTTGAGTTCTCGTTGATCGAACAAGTATTTCGTACTCTTGTGGTCACAATACACTTCTACGGTTACACCGCATGCATGGTAATGCCTCCATATCTTCAAAGCGAACACGATAGCCGCCAGCTCTAGATCGTGTGTAGGATAGTTTAACTCGTGAGGTTTCAGCTGACGAGAGGCATAGGCCACCACCCTGCCCTGCTGCATTAGGACACATCCCAATCCTTGCCCACCGGCATCACTCAGACAACATAGGTCTCATCTCGGATCGGGATAATCAATACCGGTGCCGTAGTCAACCTCTCCTCGTACTGAAAGCTCTCCTCACAATCATCTCCCCATATAAAGGGTTGATTCTTCCTCGTAAGCTTTGTCAATGGTAGGGCAAGACGCGAGAAATCCCGTATAAATCTGCGGTAGTATCCCGCTATAAATTTCACTTCCTAGGCAGCCTAAAATTCGCATTTGCTCAGCTTAGCGTAGAGTCGCTTCTCCCTGAGTATGCTTAACACCTTTCTCAGATGTTCTTCGTGCTCTTCTTTGCTCTTAGAGTATATCAAAATGTCATCAATGAACACCACCACAAATTGGTCTAGGTGTTGTCGGAAGATACGGTTCATGTAATCCATGAATACCGCAAGTGCATTTGTTAATCCGAAGGGCATCACAAGGAATTCATAATGCCCATATCCGGTTCTCGAAAGCCGTCTTGGGAACATCGCCATCCTTAACTCGCAACCGATGGTATCCCGAACGCAAGTCAATTTTCGAAAAGATCGTGGAACTGCATAATTGATCCAAAAGATCATCAATCCGGGAAGTGGGTACTTATTTTTGACGGTTACTTTGTTGAGCTCGCGGTAATCGATGCGCAGTCGAAAGCTTCCATCTTTCTTCTTTACAAAAAGCACCGGGCTCCCCATGGTGATACGCTAGGTCGAATGAACCCCTTCTTCAAAAGCTCTTCCAACCGCTTCTTCAACTCCCGCATCTCGTTAGGAGCCATTCGATACGGCGCTTTGATATTGATCTCGTGCTGCATCAAGTCAATGTTGAACTCCACTTCTGATAGGAGGTAACTCGGTGAGATCCTCCTGAAATACATCGAAAATTCATTCACCACAGGATATTCTCGGAGTGAAAGGTCAGCTTCGCTTTGACAAAAGAATACCATGAAAGCATGACATCCTTGCTTCACGCACCGATCGCCTTCGTAGCGAGAGAAAGTTCGTGCTCACTTCAACCTTGTCTCCGCAAATGATATCTCCTTTTGCCACAACGATCATCGCACCGTTGGCCGTTAACCGCCCGCACCGAATATGACGTCGATGCCGTGAAGAGGTAGACGGATAAGATCCACTTTAGAAACTCGTCCATCCACGTTAGCGACAATTCATACATGCATCGGTTAAAGACTTTACACCCAACGGTGTAGATACTACAAGATCAAATGGTAATCTACAGTGCATGCAATCCTAAACGACTTGCACAATCATAGGAAATAAACGAGTGACTAGCACCCGAGTCATACAATGCTTCAAGTAGATTTCATTGAGATAGATGGTACCTTGAACCATCTCTCGGGGACTTCTTGGCCTCTCGTGTTTGTCAATGCAAAGATTCGGCCGGCGCTTTGAGGTCTCGCCTCTACAGCCTTCTCGGGCAATCCCGCTAATGTGTCCAAAGCTTCGACACTGAAGCAGACTTGTTTCCCATCACAGCTTGGCTCCCGGATGGTACTTCTTGCATTTGGGACACGCTGGGATCCCTACTGCCCTGGAGTAATTTTTGTTGCCCCTGTTGGTAGGGTCTCTTGTTTCCACCTCGGTTGTTGTTCCAAGGTGCCTTCCTCTTCTGTGAGGAACCTCCGCGGTTGGATCCACCGCGACTTGCATTATTTCCGTCCTGGCTTCGGGATTTGCGCAGTTCCTTCAGTTGCGCTCCGTCGCCCGCAAGATCCTACGGCTGGGCCATCTTAGAAAATTGGTGAGATACCAACCTTGCCCTTATGTCGTACCTCACCCGCTCACCAATCGGTTCGCTTTCCAAATTTCGCTCACATTGCTCTTCGATACGAAGAGTATCGAGACAAGTTGGTGAAACGTGCGAAGTAGTCGTCAAATGACTCTTCATTCCCTTGTTGTATCTCGCGAAATTCCTCCTCTTTAATCACCCGAATCGAGGGAGGGAAGTATTGTTCGTTGAATTGCTCCAAGAACATCTCCCACGTAATGTGGCTTGGCAGTGGGTTGTGGAAACGCTCTCCCACCATCCGTGGGCATCGCCCTCTAACTTGTAGATAGCCAGCAGTGCCTTCCGATTTCCGGGCACTCGATAACTTCAAAATCTTTTTAGGCTTAGCACCAATCCTCGCCTAGTTCATTCTTTCCCTAAACCGGGTGGCTTGACTTGCGTAACCGGCTGACCCAGCTCTCGGTGGTTCTCTCTTTTGATTTCGCCTAGGTGGTGATTGGGATCTCTCGCACCCTCGTGCTCTTCATCATTCTCGTTGTCATCATACTCTTCTTCATTATCATTGTGGTCATCTTCTTCATGTTCCTCATTGTTGCGCTCTTCATCTTGTCTTTGTCTTTCCAGCCTTTCTGTCCATTAATGCATCGATAAGAGCTCTCTGCTCTTGCAAAGTTCGCTGCATCTCCTGTATGTCGTTTTGTTGGTTCAGGAGTTGATTCTGTGCATGTTGGCCCTCTTGGTGTCGTCCAACTTCAGGTATTGCTTCATCTTGAGGCTGTCTGCCTCTACCTCGACCTCGGCCTCGACCACGGCCTCGGCCTCTTGGTGCACCGGCACCTCTTAGTATCGCCATGTTTTATTCTTTTTCCTTTAAATTATTATGACTAAATATGTAAACATTAGAAATGGCACAACAATTTGCACACCAAACATATATTCACATATATTCATTTCATAAGGTTAATACATATCAGCCGTTCTAATCCTAATACAAGTCATACTGTACAATCTCCTTATTCAAACGTATTACAATCTTCCAAAGTACTTGGAGATACAACTAAACTTCCTAGTTTCTACAATCCACAGCTTCCTTGTACTGACACTCTCCTTCTACATGTAAAGGCGAACCAAGCACTTCAGGTAGCGAAGGTGTATGCTAACACCCAAGATAGGTTCGTCATCCAGTAGCTCATTACTGATCCTTGCCCAAAAGCGGGTATAGGGAAAGAAGTACAGTGTGGTCCTAACCCAATCTGCGGGTGAATGTTGGCTATTATTGGCTTGGTAGTTTGAGATTAGGGTTAAAAACACAAGATATCTTCTTTGGATGGTGTGAGTGAGATTCATAGCTTCAACAAGAAAGTTCTCCAGCAGAATGACTAACGTGTCATTATCGTTTAGGACATAGTAGAAATCTTCTGGTTCAGCTACCTCATCTTCAAGTAGTTGAATGTCGATGTATTCAAAGTTATCTCCTACAGAGGAGTGGGTTGAGTTGGTAGGGCTTTCTGGTTCAGGGTGGCCCTCAATCTCCAAGTTGTTCAGGTTGAGATTAGGAGAATCAGGTTCAGAGTTCCCTGTAGCAGGGTGATAGGAGGGTTCTGATTCACTGAAATAGTGACTAAGGATTGTGGGGTCTGTATACTCATGGTTTGGATCCCAAGGAAACTGTTCATCGTGATCTTGACTCAAGGGTATAACAGGTTCAGAATGGTTTTCGAACTCAGGCTCATTCAGTTGTGCGTTGTAGGAATCTGACTCTTCTTCGATGGGATCTTCTTCCGTAATCAGTGGGAATAGGATATTCGAGGGTTCGGGTGCTGACGGAGGAATGGATCTCCGGGCAGGGTGCTCAAAGTTAAAAGGCTTAAGAACCTAACTCCGTTATCCGAACAATGGCCAGGTAAGTGTCTACCATGGGGCCTCACCGGATTAGCAGTGACTTATGGCACACCCACGTAGACTAGCCTTGCCTTCGGCACCAAACTGTCCGTGGTAACATAGTTAAATACTTGCCAGAATGATTTGCTCTGATACCATAAAATGTAACATCCCAAGTTTGAAATGCGGAAATTTTTTTTTTTTTAAACAAACAATCAGAGTAGAGCAATAGAGCGAAAGAGTAATTGGATTCTTAGCCAAAACATCAACCATTGTGTAACATTGTAATGATTACAGTAATCCTAAGGTTTAGAAAGGAAATAGTGTAATAACAGAATACGATAAGATAGAGATAGTCTTCGCCGCACGCCTACTCCGGTACTTGCCTCGATCCACGAACCGTGGTCCTCCCGACCACAAGCTACAAATTGAGATTCAATTCAACGCATTGAATCTCGTGCAACGGTTAACCTCATACCCAAACAACACAAGATATGGCCAATGATATTCAAGAGCTAATACAACAAGATATCATAAGCATACTAGAGATGCATGATCATTATGCCGACAAAACATAAGCACGAGCAATATGTAAAGCCCCATAAGGTAAATAACAACAACAGCTTGCACTATTCACCGCTGCCACGATAATTAGTCGTGTCCTCGCCGCTAGGAAAACAAAACGGCGTTATCAAAACTATAACCCGTATAACTGTCTCAGTATAACGGCTCACGAACATATCATTGACATATAAGTATTTAAGATGTGCAAGATTAGTGTTACAAAGACGCGTCCGTACCTTCGTTTGCGACGTTAGGTACCACCGGCGGAAAACGTACTTTTACTAAAATGTGAACTTCAAACAATGGTTCGTCTGGACAACATGACGGCAAAAATCGGAGATTCTGATATCCTATAAGAATAATATCACCTTTATTAGTGATTTGACACTATAATCGGCATTTTAGGTAAAAATTACCATTTTGCCCTTCTACCCCTAATCTAAGCGGAATTTCGCTAGCACTTCGTTACTCTGACAAATTTTCTTCCCGAAATTTTGCCAGAACTTCGACGCAACTATGATTTTCGAAAATAATGACTAAAATAGCCCTCCCATATGATACCCAATCATAAAAATAAAGGCTACTCTAGCATTACTAACTATTGAAAGAACTATGAAAGCTTAAAGCTCTGATGCATCGGAAGACTTACCCCAGAGCTTCGCTACAGATTTTCCCCGGCCTTCTCCTTCTCTCTCCTCTCTCTAGATTTTCGGTTTGGAGCTCTTGGAATTGTGAGAAATGAAGAGGAAGGGGGGGTATTTATAGAAACGGGGGAAGGATTTCGGACATGTTCTCACTTAGTAGAAATGTCCAAGTCAACCTTTATTTTGTTTCCATATAGGGCTCCAACAATCCAATTGAGTCTTTCTCGAAAACGTGTCCGATCGCGCATTTGCCGTAACGCATTTCGAAAATACCAACTTCTTCGAAAAATTCACCGATTCCAATATGTCAAAATAAATTCAAACCCATTCCTAAATGTTGAGTTAGAATTTATTTTCCTTATTTCCAAAATATGCCTATATGCATTTTTCCCTATTTTGTTTTATTAGGAAAATGCACAAACGGCTTCTAATTAACTTCCTAAGAGGTCACTTAAAGGTAAAAACTCACCGATCAATATTTTACCTTGACCTTGGAGTTCCTATTCCTAGATCTCTAGATAGGATCCGTTTCCTAATTTTTAATTTACTATTCACAATTTTTACTTTAATTAATTATAATATTAAAATAATGTTGCAACTTGTCCACTTGCTTCTTATTTCATTTTCATTTTTTTTTTTAATTTTCCTTTGAAAATTTCGCTGGACCATCTCTTCTTTTTTTTTAAATATTTATTTTTTTATTTAATTTATTATTTAATTATTTACTTTTTCCAAAAATTCCACAAAATTATCTAATTGGTCCATTCCTGTATTTAGGCCTAAAAATACCTAACCTCAATGATTTTTCATAAAATTTCCAATTAATTAGTAAATACATTTTTACTAATATTCCACTAATTTCCACTAATTTTTGAGCTTCACATAATTATTACTGAATTTCCTTTGCCTATGCTTAAGTAATTAGTCCAATATTACTTAATTACTTCATTATCACTTGTTGATAATTTTCTTAATTACTATGCCTTATTACCTTCATACACTTGTATTAACATTAGTATTTTCATGCCTCTTGCATTATTCCATAATTACAAGGGTATTATGGTCATTTCACTTCTTTTTGAGTATTTTCCAACAATTTCTCCAATTTCATAATTTATAAAATTACAATAATTAGAGATTATATACTCTCCTATCTCACTTGGTCATTTTACTGTCTTTTAGGTTTTTTCATAAATTTTCTAAGTTAATTACCCTTTCCAGGGGCATTTTGGTCATTTTGGCACTTTGGCCCTTAAACTCCCTAATTTCTTACAGAAATTCTACTTAGAAAATAGACTGTATTTATACAAGACCGGAGATTGAAATTTCACTTATCAGAAATATATCCAACTTTTATTTATAATATTCCAGATAAATATCCGGGTATTACACTCTCCAATATTAATCCCATTTAGCTCCCTACAAGTCTTCTATTTGCAATCTAGTCATTTTCTTATTTATTTGCAAAAATTAGCTATGTGATAGAAAATAATCTTTAATCCCATTTAAGGATTATTCTTCCTCCATTTTTTCCTTTAGGCCATAAAATATTATCTCTAAAATATTTAGGCCAAAAAAATTATCCTCTAACTGTTTTATCCCTACATTTTTGGGAAAATATGCCTTAAATTCCAAATATTAACTTTAAAAATTTACCCTGGCTAACTTTTCCATCATTAATTCCTTATAATATTTATAATTTTCCAAATCCTGAAATTTAGGATGTTACAGTAACAATTACTACTACAACTAAAAAATATAACTACTACATATCTTCAAATACAACCTATATATAATACTCCCTTCAGTCCTAATTATGAGAACACATTTTAGAGTTGGTCTTGGTCCTAATTATAGGACCAAATTTTTAATTTTTATCAATTTCTTCCTAAAATGCCCCTATTGATACTTTATTAATATTAATTAAACACAATAATAATTTAATAATGCACTTATATATTCTATAAAAGTAATGCTTGCAACTCATTAATGCCACATACACCTCAATTATACTGTATTTTTAATAAAATAATTTAAAATATTTTTTCCCTAAATAATACTCCTTGATGACCTGTTTGATGGTTTAAACAAAATAATATTGTATTTTACCTGATGTACTATAAATATAGTATGTACAAAAGTATAACTTGACAAAAAAGAAAAGGAACTTGATGACCTGTTTGATGGCTTAAATAAACAAGAAAATAATACTAGTAATAAGTGGGACCCAGCTTATCCCTTACATTTAGTGCATGAGTTCATGAACTTCTTCTGCTGCAATCCATTGTTCATCCAATGAAAGTTCGTCCATGTGGCCAACTATTTAAGTAAGGGTATTTTAGGAAAATAAACATAATTAAGTAATTTAACTTCTCTCATTAATCTCTCCAAATTCTGGTAATTAAGTCCTATAATTAGGACCAGAGGGAGTAACATTTAATTTTTTTCTCATTTATTTTTCAACATATAAAAATGACGATATTTTTTTAGATTTCAGAATAAATTAAATATAAAAGATATTGAGCAAATTAAACTATTAACTACTTATAAATTAGACTTGTAATCTCAAAATTTTTAAAAAACTTAGAGTGTATAGGAAGCTTAACTAGAGTGAGTTGAAACTTCAAGCATAATGCCTGGAAAAAAAGGTTTATAATAAAGAAAATAAAAAGGAAATGTTGCATGAAACTTAAAAAAAAATTAAAAAAAGGAAAAGTGAGTGTGTACTTATATGGTATCTTTGGGATGGGGATGGGTGGAGGAAATGAGACCAAAGGATATAATGGAAGTGGGATGATGGGTGTAACATCCCAACTTCCATACCTCAAATAGTGCCGATTGACACTTCGTTTTATAAAATTTGACAGAGATTGAGATGCTACATCAGAGTACTGCGGAAACGGAGAGCAATGCACTAAAAATTTGGACAATATATGAGTAACTGATATAAAATTACCCCGACATATGACGATGCCGAGCGTATGCTGGTATATTAAAAATTTCCCGAAGGAAGAATCATGTGATACAATATACAGAGCTTTGTACAATTACATTTCACAAAAAGTAACTATAAAACCTAGACCAAGCCTTGACTAGACTTGGGGCAATGAACCTAACTCCGTTAACCGAACAGAATGGCCAGGTAAGTGTCTATCATGGGGGCCTCACCGAGTTCACGGTGACTGACTGGCTGACCCACATAGACTAGCCTTGCCTTCGTCACCAAACTATTCGAAATAACTTCATTAAATCCATGCCTGACAACAGGCTCTGATAATCTTCTTCCGGCTCTTGCCTCGACCGGTGCATTATTACGACTCTACCCCTCGGTTCATATCTATGGCTCCATCTACCGGTGCCTTCTCTGCTCTCGATCCTTACTTGCACTATCATTCAAGACTGAGGTCCAATGCACATTGGACCTCAGGTAACGGTTAACCTCATGCTTATATTATCATCATATGCATAATAGATATCTTGTAATATTACAAAGAATGATCAAGTCGATTACGTCGGTATGATCATTTGATAACAACTACACTATCATGCAAAGTTATCCCCGGTCTCGCACATACCCAAGTGCCACGATGTACGGCCGTGTCCTCGCCGCTAGGAAAACATAACGCCATTATTATGACTATAATCCGTGTAAAGCTGTATTTAGTGATCTAGATACTGGTTCCCTCAAGTCACGGTGCATGTCCAGAAAGAGTCCTGTTCATGGTATCCACAACATATACAAGCATAACATAAGCATTAGAATCAAGTGTTACGATGCGAATGTACCTTTCACCGCGTTTTTGGCCAACTTGCCCGACTTTTGATCCGACTCCGCTTTTCCCTGATATCCTATATGTTATTATCGATTAATTCCTTTTTTCCATACTTTATATGATATTGTAATAAATACCATATTTCCTAAAATAATATCCTAAAGGCATAATTTACCTTTCTACCCTTGGTGGATTAATTATTCCATTTTTGCCCTTACATTTATTAAAAACGTCATTTCAACATTTCAGGGCAGATTTTCTAACAACTTTGAAAAATCATAATTAAATCTAAAAAAATCAAAATGAGGATCCGTAAAATTCCTCGGAATCCTTAGGATGTCTAATTTTAAATAAAAATATCCATTTCCCCCCAGATTCCCTGAGTCATTCCCAGGTTTAAGGTTTCTAAACTATGCCCAGAATTTCTCCTGGAAAAATGGCCTAACTTCAAGAATTTTTATCTCCTTATGTAGAACTCTAAATGATACATATTTTATATACTTGGAAATATCTACATGTCTACTTTACTCATGTAAATTATCATAATTTTTGAAGACCATTTTATTCATAAAATAATATTCTAAACGTCGGCTGCCAGAACAGGATTCACAACCAAAAATTCTACAATTTTCACAATCTTGATCTATAACCTTCCAAAACTTATTCCCTCACAAGTTTTTACCTCATTAGGAATTTCTCAATGCAAGGAGGCCTAAAAAAAAGTAAAGGAATTTTCCTAACAATTCCCTAGATTAAAACTTGTTAGTTCTCTATGTGTTTTGATGATTAATAACAATTGTAAACAAGTACGAATGTTTTTAAAATGACAAAAGAGTCAAAATCATTCTGTCACCTCAAAACTCGAGCCTAACTAAGCAAACTCGAGTTTTACGCAAAGAGAGCTCATCAGGATATTTACAGCATAACGAACTCGAGCCTGAGTAATTAGACTCGAGCCTAAACCCTAATGATATAATAATAAAGAGTTTACAAACGAGTAAACTCGAGCCTGTATAGACAAGCTCGAGTTTTCCCATGGCGGGAAGATTTTCTAATTAAAATGTATCTCTTTAAACTCCAGAGTTTATTCTTTTTAAGTAGAGTTCACTTGTTTCTATGGCTATAATTTAATGAACACTCGAGCCCAAGTATATGGACTCAAGCCTAATACTTTTGTGTAGAGTTTACTCTATGGTTTGACAAACGAAGAAGAGTTTACAAAATAAGTAAACTCGAGCCTGTGAACTCGAGCCCTTCATCTCAAGAAAGAAAACAAGTGTACAAACTCCGGAGTTTGTACTCGTGCTCCAGTCCACTCTAATCGTGCAACCAAAACTCTTAGGCATGAATAGTGTTAAACTCGAGCCTAATCACTAATGAACTCGAGCCTGCTTATCTTGTGAGATATTACTCCAGGTGTTCATTCGACAAAAAGCTTAGAGAGCATTCAAACTCGAGCCTACCTTCGTGAACTCGAGTTCACATGGTAAAACAAAATACAAACTCCAGAGTTTACATCAAACTCCAGAGTTTGCTCTCACAGAAGATAAACCAGATACTCTAAAATGCCTTACGAACTCGAGCCTGACTTGGAGAACTCGAGTTTAAGACGAAAGCAGAAATGATCGTTACTGGTTTCATCCTGATTCTTTAAACTACAAAACTTACCATGTTTATACGAATTGATTGCATTCATTTAGTATATTCAAATATATTTAACCACTCTATATTGAGAATGTTTCGTATTAAATTGGATCAAACGAATCATTGAATAAACGCGAAGAATCAGAAGGCGTAATGATTTCACGCGTCCAGGAATTGAATCGACCGAAATTCAGGACCCAACGGCTATAATCCTCATCAAACTGAATTTCAAATGAAGAACATGCTAAGTTGAGAAGTAACGGTCACATAGCAACTCACCACTATATAAGGAGCTGATTACAAACTTCGAAAGATACGAAAGATTAAGCAGAAACGAAAAGCAAGCTCAAGAGTTCTTATACATTCGGTTTTCTTTCTGTATTGTATTTTGATATACAAAGAGCCTCAGTGTTTATCATTATCTTCTCTGTAAGAGAGATTTTATACAAATTATTCATTCATTGTAAAGATCTCAAGTCAAGGGGACTTGGAGATTGGGATTTTAGATTACAACTTGTAAGGGGGGTGTATCCTAGAGAGAGGATAATCCTTGAGTACGAGTGTGTATCCGAGTTAAGTGATAGTAGAAAAACCCGAGAGAGTCTCGGGACCGGACGTAGGTCAAGAATTTCGACCGAACCAGGATAAACTTTCTGTGTCAAGCTCTTCTTCCCTATCTCTTTACGTTTAGCTTCAGCTTGGGTGCAAAGTTATTATAAAAGTTTTAAAATCCCCAATTCACCCCCCTCTTGGTGATTTCCTTTCGTTTTCAAAACTACCATTATGCTAAGAACTAAAAACTAAAACTCAAGAACTACAAAAACTAAAGATTAGAAACTAAAAGCTTGCTTACCTCTTGAAGCATAACTCCTTCATCCTTCTTGCTCCACACCTCCTTCTTGCTCCTCACCTCCAAAAAGAACTCACATCTCACTCCCTATCCCAAAGGATTAGAAGTGATTTGTGTTTTGGTGTGAGAAATTGTGAAAAGAATTGAAGCTCTCTATTTATAGAGAAATCCTAGGACCCAAATGGCAATAGAATTTTCCCAACTCTCACCCTAACCATTGGATGGAAAAATCACTTTTTGAGCATCAATCTCCTCCTCTCCTTTATGGTCGACATGCATCTTCACTTTAACCATTAAATATGTTTTTTCAATTGCCAAAAGCTTTGATTATTTAATAATATATTTCATTCCAAACTCCTTCAACTTGGGCTGTCGACATGCTCCCCTTTATTAACCATTAAATGTGTTTTTGAATGAGCAAAATATTCCATGGTTGAAGCTTCCAATTGGTTAGTTGTTTTTGTTGACTTTTCAACACTACTTTATGCTTTATTCATCTCTTATTTTCCTTCCTTATAGCTTCACGTTTTTTATATATTTTTGGGCAGAATAAGCAACTCAATTTATGCCCTTAATCAAGTGTTTATATGCCCACTAATTACATGTGTCAACATGGGATTTGTTGGTTAGCTAATCATGGCAATTAATGCTTTATTAGACAAGCTTAATTCTTCATCTTTGGCCCTTAATTTTTCTTCAATGATTAGCCCTCTTTTATTTCAAAAATATTTAATTTAATTTTCCCATAATCAAATCGAAGAATTATGCTACTAATCTCAATTAGTGCAAGGCTTATTTGTCTATTATTTGCTAATTAACTCTTAATTTGATTAAGTGTTTTATAATGAGTAAATACTTCGATGGCTTATTTACTCTTAAAATAGCCACTATTTTATGTGATTTTATGTCACATATATTAGCCAATTTAATATGGTAACATATTCCTAAAATACAGGATTTTTCGGTAAGTCAAAAATCGGGTATTACAATGGGTACCTGTGTTGGGGATAAAGTGGGTGCGTTGGGGTCTATACGAGGGCGAACACACAGGGGGGCTAGGGTAGGCCCTCGCCGTCCCTAGAATTTCAAATATAATATATATATATATATATATATATGAGAAATGGGGGAGAACACATGAACTAAAAAAATATTTGCCACTTTTAATAATTACTTGTAAGTATTTTAATAAAAAAAACATATGGGAAAAAAACAATATAAAGGACTATTTTTCCAACTTTTCTATGGAAATAAAAATTTTGAATTTTTAACTATGTAAAATAAAAATATTTTTACCTGTAAGTATTTTAATAAAAAACATGTAGGTAATTTAATTGTATTTTTTTCAAAAACTCTTTTGATTTAAAACTTAAAAAATATGGGTCAATCCAAAGCTATTGCAAGTTGTAAGCACACGCCAGCTCAAACAATTTAAAAAGCAAATAAGTTTAGAATCATAGTGTGTACATATATATATTGCATACGAATTAGAAAATTTGTGATTTATGATATGCAATTTGTGATATGAAATTTGCAAAATGGAATGTGTGATATGGAATTTTAATTATGAATTATATCTGTATGCGAAATAGCATGTGACATAGAATTTTGTGAATTAATTTGCAAACTTGTTGATAAATATTATTCTAGAGATTTCGTAGAACAAGAAAAATTACATTTGAAGATTGATGAGTTACAACATTTTGAGCTTAAATTCCCAAACATCCAAATTTCATTAATATATCAACTACATCTGAATTATGTCAAGAGCTAGCAAGAACTAGAAAGTCCATCATTTACCCTCTTATTGATAGAGCGATTAGACTTATACTCAATCTTCCAGTTTCTACAACAACTATTGAAAGATCTTTCTCTACTATGAAAATAATCAAGAACAAGCTTCAAAATAACATGGAAGACCAATTTCCTGATAATTCTTTGATATAGTATTTTTTTTTCGCCCCCTATCAGTAAGATTACTAGGTCCACCACTGGGTCTATAAATGGAGGAGAGGGGAGTGGGTACAAGGATAAGTAAAGGAAGTGGACCAATGGGAGTGGAGGCAAGAAGATAAGGAAAAGGAAGGAGGAAATTGATATGTAATACCCTAAAAATCCGTATCATAATATACCTATTGAAAATAGGTGAATATGAGGTCTCAAACACCTTGTATTGAATTTATCTTATTATTAGGACAATTTCTCTTGAGATAAGATATGTGCGAAAAGGTCCCTAAAACATTAGATAATTTGCAAATAGGTCCTAAAAAGAAAGTCCATCATCTTCCAAGCCACCATATACCAAGAATAAGTCCTCGGTCCTTCTCAAGTACTTAAGGATATTCTTGACATATATGTGCTATGTGTATGGTATGATTATATGTGGTAGGTGATAGATCAGTGACCCTCATATGTTACGTCTTTGTTGTTATGAATATACGGGATCTTGTTGATATCTGCTGGTCATGCTCAAGGAAATCTTTATTCGAAAATTAAATCTGAGATACAATATCTCAATTTATTACAGTTATTTAATTTATCAAATAAATTAAATACTATATATAATAATATTATTATCAATAAATAATATCATTATTATTTTCGAATAATATATTTATATATGTATGTATGTATACACACACACACACACACACACATCCTAGATTAAATAAGTATTCATTAAATCTTAAACACATTTAAGATTCAATGAATCTGGACACTCTTGCTCGTGTTGGGCCATTCTTGTGTGCGACCTTGCAGGCCCACATGAGATTGGCAGCAGGCCAATACTGTACCAGCCCACAAGTCATAAGCGGCCTTTAGCAAGACATTGCGACTACCCAATTCATATAGGGATCGTTGATAAGTACAATGACTTGCCCCTAGGGCATAATTTCCAACAAACTCCCACTTGCACTAGGTGCAATCATTAATTGCCTTAATTCCCATTACCCTAACATGACGCTCATGTTTTACTTGTGCAAGCGGCTTAGTAAGAGGATCAACGTCATTGTTTATGCGATATAACCTATCGTACAACCATGTATGCCATGAGACATGGGCATATTACCCATTTTTGAATCCTGCATGCTGAATCTATGCAGTATCTTGTCTATGTATGTGCTCTGACTTAGGCCTATCAGCCTCTTAGATCTATCTCTATAGATCCTAATCCCAAGGATGTAAGTGGCTTCGCCTAAATCTTTCATTGAGAAAGACTTTCCTAACCAAGACTTGACACTCGCAAGGTAGGAATGTCATTCCCAATGAGTAGGATGTCATCAACATAAAGCACTAGAAATACAAGCTGTGCTCCCACTAAGCTTCTTGTAAACACAAGGTTCATCTATGTTTTGAATGAATCCAAACTCTTTGACTACTTCATCAAAATGATGATTCCAGCTCTGAGATGCTTGCTTCAATCCATAAATGGATCTTTGAAGCTTGCAAACTTTACAGATTCCTCGGACGCACAAAACCCTCAGTTGTGTCATGTACACATCCTCAAGGAGCTTTCGTTAAGGAAGGTTGTTTTGACGTCCATCTCGCCATATTTCATAGTCATAATATGATGCAATGGCAAGAAGGATTCGATTGATTTGGCCATTGCAACCGTGGAAAAGGTTTCATCATAGTCCACACCATGAGTTTGAGTGAATCCTTTTGCAACCGTCGTGCCTTGAAGATATTTACGTTGCCATCCATGTCGGTTTTCTCTTTGAAAACCCACTTGCACCCAATGGTTTTACACCTTCAGGTGGATCGACTAAGGCCCATACCTCATTGTTGTACATGGATTGCATTTCAGACTTCATGGCACTAAGCCATCTTTCGGAGTTGGGTCCCACCATGACCTCGCGATAGGTAGTTGGCTCATTGTGCTCAATGAGCAAAACATCATGTCTTCCAGTAATCAGAAATCCATATCTCTGAGGCTGTAGCCGTGTTCTATCGGACCTTCGTGTGTCTTGTGTTACATGAGTAGGCTCAACAACTTGTTGTGAGTCTTCTCCGATTTCCATCTGTGGTTCTACATTGTCCTGTGACTCTCGAACTTCTTCGAGGTTCACCTTACTCTCTTGGTTCTTTTAGAGATAAACTCTTTTCCAAAAAGACATCATTCCGAATAACAAACACTTTGTGATCGGTGGGATTGTAGACATAGTATCCTTTAGTTTCCTTAGGATACCCCACAAAAAGGCATTTTGAGGATCTGGATGATAATTTATCAGAGGCTTGATGTTTGACATAAACCTCACATCCCCAAATTTTAAGAAATGACAAACTGGGTTTCTTCCCAATCCATATCTCAAATGGTGTCTTTTCAACTGCCTTTGGCGGAACACGATTTAGTGTGAACGCAGCTGTTTCTAGGGCATGGCCCCAAAGGAAGGTGGAAGATCTGTTTGACTCATCATAGATCGAACCATATCTAATAGAGTTTGATTCCTCCGCTCAGAAACACCATTCAATTGAGGTGTTCCTGGAGGAGTAAGCTGCGCGACGATCCCACAACTCCTAAGATGGTCAATGAACTCTTGGCTCAAATATTCACCACCCCGATCAGATCGAAGTGTCTTAATTGTTTTGCCAAGTTGATTTTGCACTTCATTTTGGAATATTTTGAACATTTCAAAAGATTCCGACTTATGTTTCATTAAATAGATATATCCATATCTATTGAAATCGTCTATAAATGTAATGAAGTACAAATGACCTCCTCGCGAGATGTATTCATTGGTCCACACACATCAGTATGTACGAGGCCCAATAAATCGGTGGCTCTCTCACGTGGTCGAGTAAAAGGTGCCTTTGTCATCTTTCCCAATAAACAAGACTCGCATGTATCAATTGATTCAAAATCAAATGAGTTAAGAAATCCATCTTTATGGAGTTTCGAAATGCGTTTCTCATTTATATGGCCTAGACGACAATGCCATAGATAGGTCGGATTCAAATCATTTGACTTGAACCTTTTAGTAGTTATGTCATAGATATGTCCATTCAATTTCCTGTTGTCCTTGAGATCCTACATTTATTCAAATGTGAGATCCACATGTAGTATCCAATACCCATGTTGAGGAAGTAGAAAAGCGAATATTTATGACATAGATACTTGAAGCGATAGCCTCGCTATCCTTCTTGTTCTTGTCCAGATCTTCGAGGTAGAGTTTGCAATTTCTTTTCAAATGACCAAGTTCATTGTAAAAGAAGCAGACTCTATCCTTCAGAGGTTTTGCCTACTTGGCTTTTGGTTTCATACCCCTTCCATTTTTGAACGGACAAAACAGAATTGGGCCTCTCCAAGGCTCAGCTTAGCAGTTTTGAGCATCCCATGCAGTTCAGAAATTGATTCCTCCATGCAATGTAGCCCTTATCTTCAAAACATGAGGACTAACTGATGCACCCTCAGCTAGCTTGCAGGAATGAAAGGCCTTTGTGGTCTCATACCTCTCTTGCCTTGCATGTTACTGGAACATTTCTGTAGGATGAACAATCATCCCAGAGGCCTCCACATGTTCTAGATCTCTATTGATGTCTAGAAGCATAGTGGCAAGCATCAGGCATCCTGTATCCACAGAGTCATCCTTATGCTTCGTATAAGCATTAGTCAAAGCTCTTGGATCAGCAGCTGCAGGCTCGTCAGGAATGGGTTGATTGATGAGATATTCTTTTCTTTCGTGTTTAGGATCAATGCTTAAGTTCCCAAACATGTCAATAAATTTTGTCTCATCAAGTTCGTCCTTCTTAAGGACTGATCACATTGATGGTGTTGAAGTATTACTAGATTACATGATTCTACAACTAAAGATATGCAAAGTTTAAGTAGTAACCTCCCACTGAATTAACAACCCTCATTATAATTAGTGGGCTAAGACCCATATTTGGCTTAAAATTAAGTCCGCTTTGGCAGGACGCTTAAATTTAAGTTATTTAGGTAGGCAAACATTTGCCAATTACATCACATGTAATTCTTAGATGTTTATGGGATTCGATGATCATATGACCGGCATGTTTAATCCCATCTAATGCCTTGAGATCCAAAACCGTTTTGATGATCTCAACTAAGTCAAGACAATTAATGAATATTAGGTATCACCATTACTCACTCTCATCTCACCAAGATAACTCAGATGCATCCACTTTGGTGGAACATACAAATGGGTGATCTAGGTTTTGATAAGTATTCATTAATTGACGGCATTATGGCTTAAGATTTTATTTAGAGGGTATTATTTAATTTAGGGTTAAGGTGCAAAAATAGACATGTACTTTTGTCAAAAGAGCGCCCAGTAGCAAATACTTTTTTTAGGTGCAAAAGTAACTATGTGGTTACAAAAGTGGAGAAAAATTAGCATGGACCGTTAGTTGACCGTTAGTTTGACCAAAAACATTAACATGGATGCTGACTCAGCAGATTATTTTCCTACTTGGCAATGAAAAAAGAAAGCAGAAATTAAAAAAAAAAAATCCACACCTTCCTTCCTTCCATTCTTCTTCCTTCCCCGTTAGACCTTCTTCTTCCTAAGAGTCATCCAGTCGCAGACCTACCCCCCCCACTCCACGATCGACCGCCGCCCCCCACCTCCACGATCTGCCACCCCCCAATCTCGATCCGCCGCCCCCCACCTCCACGATCCGCCACCCCCAATCTCCCCCCCGGCTGCACTTTTAGCTGGCGATTGAGAGAGTTGACGGAGAAGAGGAAATCGTTGAAGGCGGTGACAGCGGTGCCGGAGGCGAGGGAAAGTCAGTCACTAGGGAAATTTCTGGGTGAGAAAGACTGGGAGAGCAGGGGTGAGGGAGTTCGGCTGGGACTTGACGGAGAACCTGGGAGTTCTTCTGTTATTTGCAAGCTCCTTGATCGATTTCGGTACTGGGTTTCTGGGTTCTTGTGTACGATTTCTTCGATTTCCTTGATCGATTTCGATTTCCTTGATTGATTTCTTCGATTCTTGTTTCTGGGTTCTTGTGTACGATTTCTTCTATTTCCTTGATCGATTTCGATTTCCTTGATTGATTTCTTCGATTCTTGTTTCTGGGTTCTTCGATTTTGGTACTGAAGTTTCTAGGTTCTTGTGTAAACATTGATTGATTCCCGTCTTCTTCCCTTTATGGTTTTGGTTTGATTTGTCTCTTTGCATTTTGATTTGAGCTTCTGGATGATGTGTTCGCGGACTCGATTTGTGTAGGTTATGCTGCGTTCTTGTCTGCGTTTTTCAAGTATTTGATCGACGAGTTTTTCAGGGTTTGGCTTAGCACGATCTGAGTTACCATTTACATTTATTTTGAATAAATATATGGTGGTATTATATCTTGTGATTCAGATTCATGTAAACTTACATTCTATGAAAATTTTAAAAGAAGAAGGCCGAGGAAGAAGAAGGTCCGTTGAAAATTTGACCAGGGACTTCAATGAAAATTTTAAAAGTTTATAGAGGGACTAAATTAAAATTTTTGAAATGTATCCGGGGCTGAACTGTAATTTTATAAAGCATTAACATCCACGTCATCGTCCACGTCATCATTTTCAGTTCAGAAAAAGTCAACTAACGGTCAATGCTAATTTTGCACCACTTTTGTAACCACATAGTTACTTTTGCACCTAAAAAAAGTATTTGCTACTGGGCGCTCTTTTGACAAAAGTACATGTCTATTTTTGCACCTTAACCCTTTAATTTAATCTAATTAATACTATCAATTATATGAGTGCAATCTCTATTGTATCATATAATGTCTAAATTAAATCATGCAAGGATCAAAACCAAAACATAATTTAAGGACTGTGACACAACATGGCTCACCTAACCTAGAATCCTCTCAAGCCAATGAGAGGACTTCTCTAGATAAAATTAAAGAAAAATACTTCAGAAACCTCGTTTCAACATACGAGGGGAGTTGGATGAGATGAGAATTTTACATAGAGAATGTTTAGAGATAGGCATGGCTCGCAGGCCATATTTGGAAAAATACAACATTTGTAAATTATAGAGCCATATTGTTCACCATACCCAAACAAGTTAAATCACACCATATATTTAATTCATATAGATATGCAATAAAATATTATGGTTAAACTTATCATGATATAAATTCTCTAATTTATATTCATGATTTAAAATTTTTCAAAATAACTTCTTGTTTTCGAAAATAATTTCCCAAAAAAAAACGATTTTTCGAAAATAATTTCTAAAATTTTAAACCCCAGATTCGCTGTTCGAGTATGGTCGCACGAAAGAGAGTCGTCCTTAACGTGTTTGATCTTGAACGTTCGAACGTGATCAAGTCGAACCTGACCATCATTAAATTTGGATAGTTCAGAAATACAAACGCAGTTGAAGGACGAACCCTAACGTGTCCAGTGACTCCAAACATTCCGACCTCAATCAGCGTCCATGCATGACCAACGAATCTGAACCTTTCAGAACGTGATCGTGGTTGAACGTATTCGACCCCAATCAGATTGCGCGACTTTAACGTGATCTCCGATCTGAACCTTTCAGAACGTGATCGAAAAAGCCACAGAATCCGAACCTAACCCTAGTGCAGACTACCGTATTCATAACGCGATCTTTTCGAAAAAGAATGATCTTTTGGATAAAAGATGAATGCTTCAAAATCGGTTTATCATATATTTCGATTTTAAGCATGCAAGATTCGGTTTAAAGCATATATATCACATATATAAAGCATACGTGAAACCTGATTTAAACGCATGTTGAGTTGGCTCTGATGCCACTGTTGGGATCCGTACACGCAGCGGAATAAAACTCTTACGAATCCCTAGGCGGATCGCTCAATAGCGTTTAAATCTGGATTTAGGATTTCCGAATCATACCTTTGCCGAACAATTTGAACTGGTGGGCTACCTTCTCGTGCTTCTTGATCACGTGGGCTAACGCCTTCTTGTTCGATCAGACAGGAGCAGACTACGCGTGTCCTCTCCCTCTACCGGTATCCACACGAACGGCCTTCAACACTGACGGCAGCGTGCTAGCGCCTCAGTATTCTTGCGTCTCTCTCTTTTTTTTTCCTCTAGGGTTTTTTGCGGCTTTCTAATACGCTCGACTAAAAGTCCCGTAGGTTTTTCTAAACCTAGCAGGCGTATTATATTCAAAACAAATTTTGAATCTGGATTAAAAAAATATATTAATTAAATCTATCTGATAGATCTAATCAAATCTATTTATTTAATCCGAATTAAAAGCCCTATGATTTAATTTATATCCACAAGTCGCAAGCGGCCTCTAGCAAGACATTGTGACTACCCAATTCATATGGGAATCGTTGATAAGTACAATGACTTGCCCCTAGGGCATAATTTCCAACAATAATATCACCTACAAGAGTGAGTCATTCCAGCCCGCCACTTTCAAAACTTCTTCCATGAAAGTGATGACAATTTTACCTATAATTCGGTGTGTTTTTATAAGTTACACTTTATTTAAATATATTTCTTTTTTTTTTACAAAATAATACACTCAACACTAACATTTTCTCCACACATGTTCTTGTAGGGATAACAACAAATAATGATTAAAACAAATATAACTTTTATTCTAGTAAAGCCCAATTTATACTTTTTGAAAAAAAATCCAATTAATATTTTTAGCAATTCCTAATTGATACAAAATACCAAAAAAAAAAAAAAACCGCTACAAATATTGTTACCTTAACTGCTACAAACGTCAAGCTGATCCCAATAAATACCTCAACCACACCTCATTTCTTACCATTTCCATTTCTTCCCACACCTCTCACTCCTTTTTTTTTTCCTGACCTACTGATGAAGAGCTAAGCAAAAGATGGTAATTTTTTTCTCAAATCTTTCTTTAATCATTTCATTTTATTTTCCTTCTTCATATAATAATTATAGATATTTTGCTTCTTTATTTTCTTCCTTCTACATATATTGAAGGTTCCTTCTACAACTTTTTCAACATTTCTTTCATAACCAAACGACATTTTCAAGTTCAATTTCATAAACTAGTATAGAACCTAAATCCTTTTTATGGACGCACATTGTAGTGGATGACACCAACCTCTACAAATACAGTAGAGTTATTGTCACATGTGTAGCGGTTCTCTCTAACTACTACAAAAACACTTGCAAAGTTGGATTTGTTAGCAGTTTGCCTAACCGCTACTATTGGCGTTTGTAGTGGTTGAAACGCTAGAAATAAGCCATTTTAACTTCTACAAATGAGTAAATTTTTTTGTAGTGTCCCCAACACCTCTATATTTCTCCAATCTCTCACTCTGAAACTTTGTTCTTCCTTATTATTCATTAGTTTCTTCTCCCCCTCTGCTGAAGCAAGAGTTAGATCTAACAAACCAGTAAGGTAGTCGTTACGATTCCTTATTATTCATTAGTTTTTTCTCCCTATCCTGGCCAGACATTCTTACATAGATGGTTTGGTTCCTATATTTATGATGGTTGACTGATCAATAGCGGCGCAAGGACAATCCAACATGGTCAAACCCTCAAAACGATCTCTCATCTTAACCAAGCCAGAGAAAAGTATTGTTAACAGTTGGACTGGTCAATCTAGTCCAGCTCTTCAAACATTGGTCTGGACGAACTGTGGTTTTTACTCTTGAATTGAGAGGTTTTCCATATTAATAATTTTGGTGTCTCTGATAATTTTTGCCATATATTTTTTTATTTATTTCCCTCTTAAACTCTTGCAAGTGATATAAAGATTTAACATCCGCTGTGCCCTTCCTAACATTTTTATGTAGTAGTGATTGTTGTACATGTGTTAAAGATTCCAGAACACTGTGTTGTTTTGTTACCCCTACCGGCCTCGCCTTTTTGGGTGGCGGGTTAGGGGATTCCTTTTAAACGATTATCTTTCCTTGGTTGTTAGTCCATTTAATTATATATCAGAGCACGCACAACAAAGCATATGACCAGTTTGAACAAACTACTGTACTGGTAAAAGTGTAAATAACCAAAAAGTAAGAGTCCCCGAAGGGTTAAGGGTACAATCATCCAAGGATAAAATACGAAAATTATAGATATAGTCATCTCAATTATAAATACAAAATATATAGGGCATTCCCTATTCTTCAATCTGCACTGATATGCCCTACCTTTCCAAAAAGGTACTTCTATCTCAGGCATAATCCCCTGAAAACTCAGATTTATCTGGAGTTAAAAAATGAACCCCAAAGTAACTGTCGATACTCATGTACTAAATGTGTAGAGTGTATGCATGCAACCATGTCATATATAACATCACAGAAAATATGCCAAATATTCCATATATGCAAACAAAAACATACACAACAATCTGTCTTCGTACCATTGAGCCACCTTACCAAGGCCAGCCCCGAATTTACCGGAATCACAAACCCATCTCTGTTGAGCCGCCACGTATGACAGAAACCGGACCGGCCATAGTGCTGGAAATACTATAGTTAAGGACTCAAACTCGAACATGCTCTGTATGCATATTTGGCTAAAAACAACACAAACATACATGGCAAGACAAACATACAACAAACACATAAAAGTACTTCAGTAAAGCAGTTACTACCTGGTAGGGTAAACACGGTCTTAAAATTTTAACGTGCCTGTTCACTTCCCAAGATATGCCTTAGTCATAAATATCACCAAAATACCTTATTTCTTGTATTGACGAAAATACCCTTACATTATTTCTCAAAACCGAGCCCTTTATTAATTTTCCAGAAAATCCAGTGAATCTGGTCCAGTTTCAAACATTTTTAATAAATTACAAAAAAATCATATTTGTAGAAAATCAACTCCATCTGAACCTTCAAGATATCTAGTTTTTAGGAAAAATAATTCCAGAGTCCAAAAGTACTTATATTTCAGCGTGTAGTCCAATTCTTACACTCTGGTTAGGATTACCCTATTGTTTTCTGGACCAAATTTATTAATTTATTTCTCCTAGTAGAAAAATCCAAATAACACAAAATTATACATCATGGTGAACCTTAAGTTGTCTACTTTCTTCCTGTGAACTTTAATATTAAACATACATCATTTTCTATTTTTAAAACTCATTTGAAGCTTCGCTGCCCAGATTTCAAGAAACTGGCAGCAAGCTTGTTCTTAAGGTTTTTCGCTGATTTTGAGTTCGGAAACTTAAACCATAGCTTAAACCGATACAAAATCAAGTTTTGAAAACTTTGAGACCATCAAAAACACAAAAATCAAATCATAACACCAAGACCTAACCACTTGAACGAAAACCTCAAGTTTAAGCTTCAAAGGTTTGGGTTTTCGGTGTTTACCTGAAATCGGAGTTCGGTTTATGATCTTGGTGATTAGCCTTTTGCTCCTAGCTATGGAAGCCTGTCTGGTCCTTCTTTCCGCTCTGAAAATTTCTCCCCAGCTAAGAGAGAGAGAGTTTATGTCCTTTAATAATAGTAAAAAGGAATCCGAGTAGTCTGAATTAACTGTAGTAAATTCCTGTCCAGTAATTAATGAATTTGATCTGGCTTCTTGACTTATTTCTCAAGAAATTCCAAAATAATCCAGAGGGTGTACATGTGGAGCCTCCCCCTCCATGTATTCAGATTTTATCTTTTCAAATGGGTAAAATTACCTATTTTGGCTCGGAATTTATGTAAATTACCAGTTTTGGCCCGAGTCACCTTGACTTTTCTTACTTTTTCTCCAAGTCACGTTTTTAATGATTAAGGGGGCTATGTGGCACCATTTGGGCCCCACCAAATATGCCCTCATATTTTTCCTCTGTCTTTTCCACTTTATCCAGTCCAATCTCCTTTCACTGGTCCTTGCTGGGCCCTGCTAGTTAACACGGTGCTTCCTTTTGTACTTTTCTTCAGCTTTTCAGATATTTTCCCCTGAATGGACACACATATGTGGCGCCATCTTGAATTTCCAATATGGCCCCACATTTGTCTCATTCAGTCCAAAAGAAGCCCCTAATTGGTCCTTATCAGTTCCCTTTTCATCAGTTAACATCTTGTGGGACCCGTATTTTGTGTTTGGGCCTTAATATGGATAAAATCATCTGATTTTCTCTCTCCTCCTTCATGTGGACGCAATTAAATAGTTAAGGGGTAAGGATTTGAATTTTCTACCCCTGTAATCATTACTTACTTTTTGCTTTTTAACCTCGCAGTGACACGTGTCCTCCAGTAGTGATTACACTGACTTTTTATCTTCAAAAACGCAGGAAATCCTCACCTGACCAGGAAATGTCATGTGCACACTTATTTTAACACATTTTTTCTCAGCTAATTATCTCATACCTTAGGGCATAGCTAAATATCATTTTTACCAACTGGTTAACACTGTATAGGTCCTCTATGCCCCTTTTTCATTGGCACTTTTAATTTCACGGCTTGTACATACTAGATCCATTGACCCGTATAGTCAAGTTACTTAGTCCCTAAAAAGCTTCCTATCTCTCAACATTATTGCGACTCTTCTCAAACCGGGCTTAGTCATCTGTCTACTATAGGCTTATTCTCAGTTGTTAGAGTCCAAAATTCAGGATATTACATTTCTCCCCCCGTAAAATAAATTTAGTCCTCGAGATTTCAGTTATACACTAATCATATTTTGGGACATGAAATTAGGGTAGCAGTTCTTCATGTTTTCAATTGTTTCCCATGTCGCTTCCCAGGGGAGACAATCCCTTCCAGACCACTTTGACAAAAGGAATACTTTTCAATCATGGAAGACGTCATGTAATCTACTAAGTTTTGGTGGTATTGCCAATTGATACGCCACTGGTTCCCGTTTGGAAATATTTCAAAAAAAAAAACATTATACTGAGGACTTAGTTTTCTCCGCTTTATCGTTCTTCCAATTTCAGTAACAGGAGACAATTTAAGAACAACACACTAGTGCAAAAAAGGGCTTTAAGACCGTCTCATTTAGACCGGATTATAGAGAAGCAGGTCTTAAAAGTATGACCGGTGGCAGTTTTGTAAATATAAAGAACTTTTTGGACCGGATTATAAAAGATCCGGTCTTAAAAATATGACCGGTGGCACTTTCGTAAATATATAGAACACTTTTAAGACCGGACTATAAAAGATCCGATCTTAAAAGTAGAGTAAATACCCTTTTTGGTCCCTGGAAAAAACACGGATGCTCTTTTTGGTCCCTGAAAAAAAATAAGTCACTTTTAGTCCCTAAAATAGAAAAATAATGTCCCTTTTAGTCCTTTTGATCATTTTTTTTGCACATTTTAATCCTCGAAATTCCCAAAGGTCATTTTAGTCCCTAAAAAGGACCAAAATGACATTTCTTTTACTCAGGGACGAAAAAGGGTCAAATGTGTTTTTCCAGGGACCAAAAAGGGTATTTACTCTTAAAAGTATGACCGGTGGCAATTTTGTAAATATATAGAACACTTTTAAGACCGGGCTATAAAATATCCGGTCCTAAAAGTATGACCGGTGGCAATTTCGTAAATATTGTGAGAAGACGCTGATCAAGTCCGAGAATGCGATGATTTATTCCTTCGCTTAATTGGAATTATATACGAGATGCTAATAAGTAAATAAACCTAGGCGAGTTCCTATAATTTAGGGATTACAATCAGGAATATAATTACGAAATTCATAAAACCATGATCTGCTAACTTAATTCCTAAAATCTCTCTAACATCTTAATTAAGATGATTACAATCAAGAATTTAATTACGATATTCAAAAAATCATGATCTGCTAACTTAATTCCTAAAATCTCTCTAACAACTTAATTAAGATGATTACAATCAGGAATTTAATTACAAAATTCAAAAAACCTTGATCTGCTAACTTAATTCCTAAAATCTCTCTAACAACTTAATTAAGATAATTGCACAATATAATCGTATACGCTAACTAATTAAATAAATAGAACACTTTTAAGACCGGCTGTTTCAAATAGACGGTCTTAAAAGTACTTAAACCGTCTGTTTGAAAGACGGTCTTAAAAAAAGAAAAAAAAAATTATATAGAACACTTTTAAGACCAATTTGTTTCAAGCGACGGTCTTAAAAGTGTAAAAAAATTTATATAGTACACTTTTAAGACCGGTTGTTTCAAACAGACGGTCTTAAAAGTGTTCTATATTTATGAAATTGCCACCGGTCAAATTTTTTTTTACACTTTTAAGACCGGTTGTTTAAAACAACCGGTCCTAAATATACTTTTAAGACCGGTTGTTTCAAAAACCGGTCTTAAAAGTGTTAAAAAAACTACATTCGCTAAACTGTTAAGTCCGTGAGTTTGCTTTGTCTTCTTGGTGATATAACATTTTCTTAGTTATAGATTCAACGAGTGTCCCAAGAGCCTCACGGGAAAATCCTCAGCAAGAATGTCATCATCTTCCTCTAACCTACTCGCAATCTTCGTAAGTCATCATAAGAGTCGCACAATCAAATCCTTGGCAACGTTGGCAGTGAGATGCTTCGAGGGTTTTGCGATGGCATCGACTCCAATCCTCAGCAACAGCGAAAGCGTACTACTTTTAGGATTCTGGACGACGGCGGCTCCTTCCTCTTCGATCTATGGGTCCTTCCACGCCGCCTTCGCATAGATCCGGTTTGAAATCAAACCCAGATATCTTCTTGCTTAAGTCTGTTTATTTCCAACATTGACCGCTCCTGCTCAGATCTGGACTTCGATTTTGGTTGCTTGAAGCTTTGCTAGCACCGACAAGATTTTTTGTTTTTCTTGTTGTTGTTGTTGCTTCCAATCTTCTCTTGGTTCTCCGTCGTTGATGACGGAGGGACATTCAAAATGTTGCCAGATCTGGTGATTTGGGACCGATTGTTTCATTTGAGTTTTTTCTTTTTATTATTATTATTTTGAAACACTTTTAAGACTGGATGTTTAAAATATCCGGTCTTAAATAAACTCTTTAAGACCGTGTAAAAGTCCGGTCTTAAAGGTCGACTTTTAATACCGCCTGGAACAAGACTGGTCGCGGGTCCGGTCCTAATGTACCTGTTTTGTCCGGTTTTAAAAGCATTTTTTCCACCCGTGACACATTCTTCCATATTAAATTCTAGAGATCTCCTTTTTTTTCTGAACATAATTCTTTTGTTTGCTTTGTGCATGCTTACTATGCACACATCACGTTTGTACACTATTCTCTTTTATCTTGTATCTAGGTGTAGTATTCAACCATACAGGACTTACTAGTCCATTTTCTAAGCATTTGGTTATGCAGGCCTCACTACTTTACTTATTTTGCCTCTCGGCTTATCACATCCTGGTTTTCCAGCTCATTCTATTATCATAACGCTGGATTTTCTAACCTTATCACCTAGGGAATCACCTTCAGGCCTTAGGCATCTCATTATCACCTGATATAGATCAAGTGTTTTGACAGTCTCAAGATGTATTCTAGACACACTGGTCTAAAGTCACCATGCTAATCAGCATTCCACACAGTGCTAAGCATCATAGGTCTTACAGCCCAGGGACGCCGCCCCATGCATACTTGTATATCAGGTCTTACTGCCTCAAGCCTCTGCTCATCTATCTCGTATGAGCTTTCTCAATTTAATGCTCTCAAATCATTTTCCTCTTGCTTAGCATGATAGATGGAAAATACTATTTGATTTACAAAATTCACATTTCCAGACCATTATATCAGTTTCTGTTCTGTATCAACACAGTTACCAACTGCATCGCTTTTCACATATCAGCAATGACAATTACGCCACTACCTTTCCTTCCCCTATGTTGTCTCATATTCACCTTCAAATTTTCAAACATTAAAAATTTCTGTGGAAGCAGTATATTTTCATAATTGCACAAAACAATATTGTCACATTTTCAATAAACTATAATCGCTGCCAGCTCAAATTTCAAGAAAACAATTCACTGCCGGTATATTTTCAGAAAACATCTACTATCGGCACACATTAATGAATGGGATTATTCATTTCACAAATTTAACATTCAAAAGTTCTTGCCAGCACTTCAACCTTTCGATACAGTGGCATATCCCAATCCTTTCATATACAAATCACTGCACTTATCGGCCAATGTTGGAAAATTTCTGTCCCTTCTCAAGACCCAATGTCCGCACTGGCACATATAATAATTGGCCACCCACCGAAATCCCATACCGAGACAAAGAACCTCTGTCCAGGAGCCTCGCTCCAACTGCCTATGTGGGTGCCGACCAAACAAGGCAAAACACGCGCCCTTACAAGGCAGAACTACTCAGATTGGGTGCATACACTGTTGGTGCGAGTATCAACTTCTCAAAAACTAATCCCCTCAAAATACTTTCAACAATGGCCAGTGATTTTGAAACATTTTGAAAACATCTGGCAAGATCCAGCAAACTGGGTATGTCTACAAGAGTTTCTGGCCTCTTCCAGTTTTGTACTGCTTCCACAACAAACATGATTCACAATTCAGTTTAAAACTTGGTTCACAATTCAATTTCAATTCGGGGTTCCATTAGGACACCCTATTTATGAGACAACATAGTTCAAAAACAACGATTTCAAATTGTTCTCAAACTTTGGGGAAAAAAACACTTCATGTGAGAATTCAGTTCAAAAAATTCAATTTCAAAATTTCACAAACATAGCAGGTGCATTGGTAAGTTCAAAATTCAATTTTTCCAACATTCCAAGAACTAGACAACTAACATAGAAGGTCATCACTCCAACTTACATCTCAAGCTCTATCCTTGGCTACTCAAGCCATTCATAGGATACTTAATCCATTCCATTTCTTTCGTCCGGTTATTCCAAAGTTAATGCCTGTATCTTTCAGGCTTACACTTTCTTTGGCACTCTGCCTAGTATTCATAGTCTAATAGTTGTAGCCTTTTGCCAACCTATGATCATACCAGTCTCTTGGGACCTAGGGCCTCTTATTGACCATATGTCCAATTCAACGACCTGGAGTCATACCAATTTGGTAAGCCTCACTGCCATTGTATATTTATATCACAGTTTCCCACATAACGCTAGAGCATCCCTATGGCAATACCTTGATATCACATCAAATAATCCTCATTTAGGGTCATTTTGTATATGATCTTTCAATAATGATCCAGCTCCAGGCATAGTCACAAATTCAATTTTCTTTATCAGGTATTCAGCCCATATCCTTCAGGAAAACCATTAGCCACTATTATATCTACAATTGTCGATCATAATCTGTGGCTACCGAGGTTCTAGCTATCATTCGGTCCCATCAAGGAACAACCCTCAATCATTCTTTCTAAGGGAAAATTATAAGATTAAAATCATTCCCTAGCAGCTAGTAACCTCCAAATACCTCATACATATGGGTACTACACTCTAATGCCTCAATGTATTTAAATCAATCAAATGTCTAAAGAATCTCTCATTATCAAATCAGATTCTTAGGTCACTACTCAATTGGCAGCAATCCGATATATGCCTACCAATTCTTAGGTCCATCAACCTAATTCTGAAACCTCGACCATACCCAACAAACATGCTATAATCATCATGATTCATAGCTTACAAAATTCAGGCACTATCCTCGAATAACCTCAAATTAATAATTGTCAGATTCACAATCGACTCCTAGAACCTCAACATCAATTATGCTAAGAAATCATATTACCTCAACAATACCCAAAATACAAACTAGGATCACAATTCATCTTGCTAGTCTAAACCTCAAAGCATTCAATTAACACTATTCACGAGGTTCTAATTTCATCTCAATCCTCAATATCACAGGGTATATTCTAATATCATTCTATTACCTCAAGGTTAATCATTAATCCTCAATCATACCCAAACATTCTGACAATTAGTATTGATTAATATTCTCAGGGTTCCTATTATCAGGTATTGGAACCTTAGTGCAACCTTAATCACATTTAACCTATACATTAATTCTTCTTAAGATCAGATTCAAGCCTAGTCTCAATCATATCCTTACTCAAGGCAGGCCCCAGATTTACCGAAATCACAAACCCGTCTCCGTTGAGACGCCACGTATGACAAGCCCTGGACCGGCCACAGCGCTAGGAATACTATAGTTAGGGACTCAAACCCTAACTTGCTCTATATGCATATTTGGCTAAAAACAACACAAACCTACATGGTAAGACAAACGTAACATACAATAAACACATAAAAGTACTTGAGTAAAGCAGTTACTACTTGGTGGGGTAAACACAGTCTTAAAATTTTAATGTGCCTTTTTGATTCCCAAGGTATGCCTTAGTCATAAATATCACCAAAATACCTTATTTTTAGTATTGACTAAAATACCCTTACATTATTTCTCAAAACCGAGCTCTTTATTAATTTTCCAGAAAATCCAGTGAATCTGGCCCAATTTCAAATATTTTTAATAAATTCGAAACAAATCGTATTTGTACAAAATCAACGCCATCTGAACCTTCAAGATACCTAGTTTTCAGGAAAAATAATTCCAGAGTTCAAAGGTACTTATATTTCGTCGTGTAGTCCAATTCTTACACTCTGGTCAGGATTACCCTGTTGTTTTCTGGACCAACTTTATTAATTTATTTCTCCCAGTAGAAAAATCCAAATAACACAAAATTATACATCACAGTGAACCTTAGGGTGTCTACTTTCTTCCTGTAAAATTTCAGCTTAAACCGACATCATTTACTTAGTTCCTAAAAGGTTTCTTATCTCTCAACATTCTTGCAACTCTTTTCGAACCGGGCTTAGTCGTCTGCCTACTATAGGCTTATTCTCAGTTCTCAGAGTCTAAAATTCAGGATATTACATGTTTTATGTTTAAATTTATGTAGACTGCACATTTAAGTATAATAATATAATAAAAGAAAGTTGGTAAGAAGTTAGAAATAGAGATAACGCAAGAAACTTCTTCGATTTCCAAGTGATGCCATGGAAATCAAAATTTTTGGAGGAAAAAAGATTGTCCTAACAATCAGCACCTCATTGCTGAGTGTTGACTGAGAAGATTGAGGTTGGCCTTCACTCTCTTGAGAATATAAAAAGACGTTGAAGGTCTGACTCAAGAGCTTGAATGGGTTTGGAAATATGAGTTGTTTTGGTGGCAACATGGAAGTGTGGAAATATTTTGTCTGACAGGCTTAGAGAAGTCCCAAGTGATTGTATTTCTGAGCATTAGGAGGATGTTTAATATTCCTTCTGGTCCTTAATTTCCTTCATATAAGTCATATTTACTTAATTTGATTAGATTAATGATGTTAGTTGAGTTTGTTAATATGATATGTATTTTCTAGCTAAAACACTCTAGTTATCTTCTTTAATTCCCTCATTCTCTCTTCTTGATTATCGTTGAAGGAATATCAATAATGTTAAATTAAGAAAATATTGCCAAATATAAAAATTATGTCTTATATTTAGGATTAAAATCAACTCACCAAATATGTCTTATATTAAGGACTGGAGAAATATATTCATAATCATCTTAGTATATTAGGTCCATAATATAAGATCCACTTGTAGTTGCTTTTTTTTTTTTTTCATTGAAGTGAATATTATATTAAAGACCAGGGGTACTATATTCAAAACACCATTATTGTTGCCCTTGAAGCCTATCATCATTTGAAGCAGAAAAACTTTGGATTTAGATATGAGTTAGCCATTAAGATGAATAGATAAAGCCTATGATGGGCTTTAGGGGAATTTCTTAGTGATGAGATGCTAAAAATGGGCTTTTGTGACCAATGGGTAAGTTGACGGGCTTGAATATTATTCTTGCTTGTGACGCCCTTCGTCTATGTAGTGGAAGAATTAGGCATCTTTATGAAAAAAATTAATTTATGTTGATTTTATATATATATCTACAAAATGGAGGGTTATCTTTGTTGCATCTTTTTATTTTAATTTAAGTATTGATTTGTATTCAAACAATATATATATTTATATAGAGACCGGCCAGTTTTATAGAACTTAAAAATAGTTGTCTTGCTTGTGTTAAAATAATATAATGCAAGTGTATCAAGAGTACTATAAGCCATGCTCTTCTCAACATTTTGATAATTTCATTTCACATATATTTTGGTCTCCAATGTCCTTTTTTTCCTGGGGGAGGGGAGGAGGGGGTGTTTGGTATTATTATACTTGAAGAAACACGAATCCACATTATATGTATATAGTTTAAGTGGTTCTTATATGCTCATACCTCTATTAGATGTAAGAGCAATTTTATTTTTTATTTTTTTTATATTGTATTTATTTAGATTCAAAATATATGCTACTTTCTGACATGTTTTTTACATCCAATATATCAAATTAATTAGTTTCTATGATACTGGTGTTATAGCCAAATATTTCTGAATGCAAAACTAGAAACTAATTAATTTGAGATACTGGATACAAAAAACATGTCAGAAAGCCGCGTATAATTAAAATCTAAATAAATACATTATATAAAAGAAATAAAAATAAAAATATGATCATACTTCTATTGTACATAAGAAGCACCTAAACTATGTGCATGTAATGTGGACTCCAACAAACACTCTGCAGGACACAAGAATAGAAGTATAGAGAAGCAAATATACTTTAATATTATATGAAGTGAACACGTATACATATATATATTGCAATAGGTCTTGCCATTTAGGTCTTAGAGTCGTACAGACTTGAACGAGGTACATATATCGTTGTTTAAATACGAAGAATATAATAGAATTAATATTATTATAAATAACATCATCACAAGGCAGAAAATACTTTCGCCACTAATTTTCCCCATATATATAGGTGTATAGACACACATATATGTATATATTTATTTATTTGTGTATATGTGTGTATGTATATGTATATATGTGTGTGTCGCAGACACACACACACAATATATATATATATATATATATATATATATATATATATATATATATATATAAAAGAGGCTTATTAATTAATTGGCTCTCTTCTAGTTCATTCTCCTACAGTTCTTCCTGATCTCGCCATTTGGATAAACCAAGGGTTTAATGTCTCCCATCCTGATCATGCCCTTAACAAAGTCAGTATCAAAGGCCTTCTTGTTCGTGGCATAAGTTCGAACCAGCGAATCGGTGGAGCCCCCATTGAAGAGAACTTGATCAGAGTGAAGGAGTCCCTTCTTGTTGAGGAGGTTCTTGAAGTAGCCATTGTCAAAATAGTTAGGACTTGTAATGTCCAAGTTTGCTATGAAATTTGTTGGAGTATTAGTCAGTGGACAAAGCTGCTGCTTGGCCTTGGCAAAAGAAGGGTCGATGTTGGTCTCGTTATATACTCGAGGTGTGAAACTAGGGCATCTTGCTTGTCCTATTGTGTGGCCTCCTGAAAGAAAAAATGTTTACAACTTAAGTATATATGTAGTCTATAACTATATGAATTTAATTATTAGTCCTTAATATAAGACTTTGTAAAATTTAATGAAAACATTTGTGTTTTATCTTCAAAAATACCTTTTTCTCACATTTCTAGTTTACATAATTACTTTAATTTGATTAAGGGTGATTAAGTTTTAATAATAATTGTAATATCAGTATAGTTAAAATAATATAATTTTATAAAAAGGATGGGGAGGGGTATATGGTGGTCGTGTTATAAAAGAAAAATATGAAAACTATTAATCATCAGAAATGCCATTAATTAATAAATCAATTCAATTGAGGTCAAGAAATATCAATTCAATATAAAATATAAAGAATTTATGTTAGAAAGGCTATTGTGGCAGAGGGTTATATGGGGTGATAATTTACTTTGGTATTTGCATTTGATCTTTTTTCACTGTTTTTCCCATTGTGTGATTCAAAAACCATTAATAAAAAAATTAAAAGTGAAATTTATCAGAATGTATTAATTAAATGATGAAAAAAGTTCAACTCTTTGAACATATTAGATCTACTACTTATAGTAATTAGTCTTTTTATTTTCAAAGCCTATAGTTTCAGGGTGGGTTAAGCATTGCTTGATGATTAAATGATTCGATATGCTGTATTATACGTTATATATATGATAAAAATGGGATATTAGATATGAATTGTTTTTTATTTTCTACTCAGTTTGGTAATGTGGAATGGATAATCTGCTTAAAAATGGCATATGTGTAATGTGATGACATAGATAGACATACATTTCAATCCTCCTAATTATTGAAGTGACGTGACTCTGTGTACGTGGTTCAAATGTCACATTCAATTAATTAAGTGCATCTCTCTTGTATTTCATTTAGCAAAGACACATTGAGGTGAATTTAGGGATACATAAACTGATGATGGATTTTAATTTTTGTTTTATTTTACTTTTTATTTTCTTACAAGTTTTTATCTTTGTTTTATTTCTTGTCATCTTTCATACATATGAAAAAAAAATAATAAGTTTTCCATACACAATAAATGTTTAGATAAAAGAATTCATAGATAATTCAATATTTAAGTTCATAAACACATGATAGTTTTTATAAATTTTATGTTTTAATCCTATAACCAATAGTTTTGCACGTTTATACTCTCTTCAATCCTAAATAGGAGCAAACAATTAGAGAGTTTTCATTAGTTGGAAAAAAAGAAGAAGAAGAAGACCTTAATTCACTTTTTCCTCTAAATTTATAATCATTTTTATAAATTATCCTTTTTGATTACATATATTAAGGGGATTTTCATCAAGTGGTGGTTTTTAATGCAAAATGACTAAATGGGGGTAGTTTAGGAAACTCAACATACATATTTCAATAATAACTAACTTAACTAATTTTCTTAATCTCAACAAATTATTTATGAAACCCCTCTATTTAGGACACAAGGTAATATTTTATAGTGATACATATGGCGAAGGTTTTGGGCGGGGCACAAATTTGAGATTGGTCTGTTTTGGTCTTGTTTCATATATTCAAACTTTGAAATATTGCTCAACACAAAGCATCATTAATGTTAAAGAAGATGATGAGAGAGAGAGATCAGAGAGAGATTTATATATAATAATACCAGATAAGGCAACCATGTCGCGGGTAGAGAGGCCTTGAGCTTTAAACGTATCGATAAGGTGGCTTAAGTTTGAAGATGGCGGTGGAAGCACACCACTCTGTGCAAGATTGAAGTTTGCTGTCTTTGAATCCCTTCTTCCCAATTTAACCTCCCAATTCGGCCCTCCAAGCTGCATCCATATTTATATATTTGAATCAATTAAATCAACCAAAACAACGAGAAATTCATAGATAGATTAGGTCTAATGCATTTGGTTTAATTTGTCACACACTCTCTCTCTACTCCATGACCTCAGAGAGAAAAAGACAGCATGTGGGATTCAGATAATTGATATATGTATGTACTCCTTTGAATGAATGAGGGGTCCTTATTATAAGGCATCCACTTGAGTATTAATAGAATTTTCATATCTAAAGTTTGATACAGTTTTTCTTTTTAACTTCTCAAGATGTAATTCATTGTTTTTCATGAAAAAAAGCTTAAGTGGGTTGAGTATCAGGGCTCTTCAGAACGAAGCATAATTCTATGTTTTAAATATGGGTGAATTTTTAAAATTTCAATTTGAATCAATAAACCAAGACAACTAACTGATAGATAGATAGATAGATAGATAGGTCTCATGGCTGGTCGGTCTCTCTTCGCTCCAAACAAAGATGCCTCTCGAGGAGAAAAAGACTATAGCCAGTGGGACTCAATTGATTCAAATATAGGGAGTATTTAAGTGCAATCTAATAGGAAGATATAATAAATCTATTATAACCATAAAGAAATATATAAATATTAAAAAAATGTTACTTTTAAAAATGCACTTAAGCACTATACAATAGATCACACTAGAGGGATCGGATCTATAGCCCCTATTTGCTATGTTTGTCCCTCTCTATGCATACGTGGAACCTAATTAGGGGGTTTAATTATTTTGGTCATTAATATAGGACCTCGGTTTATTTTGTTTTCCAAATTTATAATTTTTTTCACAAACTATTCATGTTCATTATCATGCCATATTATGGGGACATTCATTAAAAAAGAGAGAGTAGATTTAATGCAAATAATTTAAGAATTTAATAAAGGGAAGCCAATATCAATTTTTTTTTTTTTTTTTACTAATAACTAACTTAACTAATTAATTTCCTTAATATTTATAAATTAGGTTTTTAGGTTATACATTAAGGACCAGAAAAAGTATTATATCTTTATATATACTTATAATTTAGGAAACTTTAATAAGATATTCTCACACTTTAGGGATCCATACTCAATCGAGAAATGATTAATACTCAGTGGAATTGAAATGAAACTCACAAGAACAACAGAGTCGCGAGCAGCAATGTACACAATATCAGCACAAGAGACGATGCCAGGGCAAGCTGCTTCCACCTTAGACTTAATTTCATCAATCACTTCATAACCTCTTATAGATCCATTGTTTGGACCTGCTGTCTTCTCTCCCGTGAACGTACAAGTGTCATCCAGTAATATTGACGCATCACAACCCTACAATTAAAATTTCCCACCAGTTGCATTCATGGTTCAGTTTTCCAATGGTTTTGGTATGTATTTGGAAACTTGAGCTACAACTAATTAAATAGGGTTGATCAGTCAAGTAAATACTTGTATTGATCAGTTTTATTACTCCTCTTGTCTTATGTATTAATTAGTCATTTCCAACATATTTTACCCGAACTAAGAACAACCTTAAACCTTATTGAGTATGCCTTAAAATTTAACTACTTTCCAACATTATCGTATTTAATATACATTATGTCCCATGGAACAAAGCCTACAAAATACTCCCTCCGTCCCTAATTATAGGAGCAATTTAACCGATTTTGGGAGAATTAAGGAGAGGAGTTAAATTAGTTAATTTTACTCATTTTCCTAAAATGTCCTTATATAAATTTAAAATGACACAAGTTGCCCTAATTATAAGTGTTTCTAATTTGCCTTATGTTAGATATCCATGACATATTAGTTTATTTATGTATATTAGTTGCTTTTTATATAACCATGTGTATACATATATGTGTATTCATATAGATCTATCTACATACATAGAGACACACACTCATATATCTACACACACATACATACATACATACATACATACATACATACACACACACACATATATATATGTTTATATATGTGTTTGTGTTCACACATATATATCTACACATATATATATTGACACACATAAACACAAATATACATATATATGTAAACACACATATATATAATGCTCCTAATAATAAGTATAAATAGGGGTATTATAGGAAAAAATTGACAAAAGTTAAAACTTGCTCTTATAATTAGGACCAAAACCAACTCCAAAATTTGCTTCTATAATTAGGGACGGAGGGAGTAATAAATTAAGGATAAAATTGTATATTCATATGAAAAATTTAATGACATGAATTATAAATAGAACAAAAGTAGTCTTATCTCTTTGCCTTAAAAAATAGGACAGGAGGAGTGTGTGTGTGGGTGTGTGTATATATCATTTTCTAGCTTCCTGTTTATTTTCTATGTTGATAAAATATGAAAATTCATGGTAATTAAGCACAGGAAAGTCAATAGGTAACTTCCACACACTAAGAGACATAGTACAGGACAAAATAATTAGCTTCCTAACGCATAGGTCATTAGACTGACGAGTTTTCTTTGTAATTTATTGATTCGAGTAATTTAAGGTATTGTTAACAACTTTGTTTGAAACAGTAAAGAGGTGAGTATGTGACGAAGAAACATATGTCATAATCATGGCCAAGTTGAATCATATTAACGCTACATATTATATATCTTTCCGAGGAAGGAAAATCAGAACAATGATATAGACACACACATGTACATACATATGTGTATATGTATATGTGCATGTATGTATATGTATACACACACATATCTGTATACATACATATATCTATACACATACATACATACATACATACATACATAGCAAGATGTGTACTACACACACATATCTGTATATACACATACTTACATATGTATATCTGTATGTATACATATACATACATATACACATAGGTATATATACATACATACATACATACATACTTACTTACTTACTTACTTACTTACTTACATACATACATACATACATACATACATACATACATACATACATACATACATACATACATACATACATACATACATACATGTATGTATGTATACACATATATATGTATATACATACATACATATATCTATACATACAAACATATATGTATACATACATATATACGTATATGAATGTGTGTGTGTGTATATTTTGCATTTTCAATGAGTTTATAATCATTTGAACTTAAAGAAAATAATCTACATGCAAATATGGATTCAAATTTGGCACGGTTAATGAATTTTCAGCTAAATCTTGTGCAGACAAATTCTATCATTTCTGTTTTAAACCGCCGACAACTATATGATCTCACCCGCATCATGACCAATACATGCTTCGAATTAAACAATATTGTTTTTCACATAGTGCGGTGAATTATAGTTTAAAACAAAACAAAAAACAAAAACCGAATCAAAACAAAACATGAAATATTTACAACAGGAGAAAAAGGTAATGATAAAAAATTGTTAGTGACATGGATTTAGGAATAGGAGAGATAGAAATATTTACGTTGACAAAACAATCATGAAATAAGAGACGAAGCAGACCAGCTCCGAGAACAGGTTGTTTGGACACAACTGATTTAACAACAGATCTGGCAATAGGGAAAATATTTGGACAAGTTTTACCATAGAAGTTTTCACGGAGTTTATGAGCCGAAGAGGTCCTTGTGAGAACCAGGAATAGAAAAAGGGCAACAATGGCAGTAGAAGAAGAAGAAGAAGAAAGAGCCATTATTTTTTCTCTGCGAAGAAGCTTCACAGTTCCCTAGAATATGGTTTGTATGATTGGGCAAACAAGTATATATATATACACACACAGATATAAGTGAGTCTGTGTGCATGGGATTATTATAACAGTCGGATTCAACTTGTATAATATGAGGTTATCATTAGTTAAGTTATAAAGACTGAAGATTAATTATCCCGTAAAAATATATAAAACATGAAATTAATTTCCTCCACGTCTTTTTTGTTAACGTGTAAATTTGCACGCGGAAGTTCATATGTCATCTACTTTATATTTTTTCAAAGTTAGATTTATAACTTCCAGTCAAATTTTCACTTTAAAAAAAATGACGTGGATAATATGTGGATTGGCAGCTCAGCATATTTGGTCAATTAAATGTTAAAATTAGTTGGGATAATGGTCAAAGAAAAATTGCTCCTTTTTAAAATAAACTTCCGGGCTAAAATTGTCCCTTGGTGAAAATTTCCGGGCCAAATTGCCCATTTTATGAAGCTTATAGTTCTCTGCTCAAATATTTAAAATCTATACTTATTTTTATGATAAATTTCACCTGTCTTGAAATAGCTCAATAATATCTCTAAAAATTATATATTTACAATATAAAGGGCCATGTATTACAGGGTATGTAATTTGCCAACAAATAATTATCCACGAATTCGATAGTATCCAACATCTTCTTTTAAAGCATTTCTATACAATCATTATCTAATTTATTGAGGACCAATACGAACACGCTTTGTTTGATATATATATCTAATGTACTGAAACATCTCAATCTTAGCAGTTAGCAGTTTGTTTCTTTATTATTATTTGTCTCCTTTGCTTTGCTTCACAGTTGCTTCATCATTGGTCACTTGGCTTTCTTTTCATTAATGAAGTGATGTTAATATATTATGACTTTAATCTGCATGACCAAGTCGATGTGCTTTTTAATTTGACTGGATTCCGTTTATGTTCTAGCAGAAAAGATTATTCATTGACTGAGTTGTGCCTTAGATAGACTTGAATTTGAAATACCGTCCCGAAGATATTTGTTGTCATCCGGTAGTAGCCGTTCAAAGTGAAAATAAACTCGATTAATTAAGCCGGGTTATGACTAGGTTAATCTTTTAAAATGAACGCTTTTCATTTTTAATTATTCTTTTTTTCTTGTTATTGTAAATAAAGAGAAAATAATGACAGACAATTATTCCTTTTTAACTTTCAGTTTTTTTTTTTTTTAAAATGAAATATTTAAGAATTATGATTTGGAAAAATTAGTTTATAGAGAGGAATATTATATTAGAGTCTGATTCTAACTATCGGAAGACATGTTCAACGTAACGTGCCCTTATAACCACCATCCTATATATCAGAGTTACTACACATAAGAGCGAATGGATCAAGTTTGGACAAATCAATAACTGATAATTTAAATAAAATATAAACTTGGCCACATAAGAGAGAACCTTATCGGTTCCAAGTCCTTAGAAAATAGGAAGACATATGCTATTGGCCAAATAACATAAATATTGTATGTAAATAGTCCGTGTACAAGACACGACCCCACATTCATGGTAATTAAACATATATAACATACACAAACCATAGAAGATTAAAGTTACCACCTATCCATGTATTAGCTCCAATATTCACTACTACAAAAAAATGTTTTTTGTTAGTTCTCTATGTGTTTTGATGATAACTGACAATTGTAAACATCAATTAAAGTTTGTCTTTGTTAAGTTGAAAAACTTACTGTCAAAGACAAACTCGAGTTTTGATTTGAAAACTGGAGTTTGTATATGTAAACTCGAGTTTGTATTTACTCAGAGAGCTTCCAAGGATTTGTGAACTTAACCAAACTCGAGTTGATTTTTATAAACTTGAGTTTGTGCTTGGCCGAGAGTCTTAATGTTTTTCCAACTTAAGCAAACTCGAGTTTGATATGCCAAACTCTAGTTTTCACTTGGCCAAGAGATTTCAAAGTTTTTCCATGTTTTGGGAAAACTCGAGTTTAGCATAGTAAACTCGAGTTTAGGCTTGACAGAAAGTTTTCAAAGTTTCCTAACTTTAGCAAACTCGAGTTTGGATTTACTGTAATATCCTGAATTTTGAGCCTAGAGACTTGGGAAAAAGCCTGTATCAGGCATACAACTAGACCCTGTTCAGGAAGTGTGATATTAAATTTGGAAATAAAACATTGATATCCTATGAGTATTTTGATCAAGAGTTTAAGGCTGTAAAAGTAAAGTGACAGTGCAGAAGGGCACAAAGACAATTGTACAGTATTAATTGGCGAGTAAAAATGTCAGGTAGTTATGCCCTAAGGTCAGGGACAATTGGATGAGCATAAATATGCTAAAATAAATGTGCACATGACATTTCCTGGACAGATGAAGATCCCCTGCTTTTTTGAAGAGGAAAAGTTAGTGCAATGATTACATTGGGACACGTGTCGCTGCAGGATTGGAAAGCAAAAAGTAAGTAATGATTACAGGGGTAGAAAAGTCAAATTCTTACCCCTTAAGGCATTAATTTCGTCCACATGAAGGAGGAGAGAGAAAATTAGATGATTTTATCCATGCTCAGGCCCAAACACAAAGTGCGGGTCCCACAGGTTGTTGAGCGGTGGAAAAGGGACCAACAAGGATCAATTAGGGGTTTCCTTTGGACTAAATGGGACAAGTGTGAGGCCACTTTGAGAAGTCAAGGAGGCGCCACCTAAGGATGTTCACTCAGAAAAAAAATATCTGAAAAGTTGAAGAAAAGTGCAAAGGGAGACATTTTGTTGACCAGCGGGACCCACGTGGACCGGTAGAAGGAGATTGGGCCGGATAAAGTGGAAAAGACAGGGGAAAAGTAAGGGGAAGGATTTTGTGGGCCCAAAGAATTTCCACCTAGCCCCCCATAATGATTAAAAAACGTGCCTGAAGACAGAGAAAAGAAGAATCAGTCAAAAAGTCAAACTGCGGGTCCCACGTTTCAGGAAAAAGGGTTAAATGGGAATAAATAGGTAAAAATTAATTATGGAAGATATGTGGGCCCAAAATGGCGCCCCACTTGTCCCCATAAATCAGGAAAAAGTATGGGAAAATTTGGTAATAATTGGTAAGTCTCGGATCACGATTGTAATTTACGAAAGTTTCGGGCCACAACAGGTAATTTTCCCCAAAAGCAGATAAAAATCTGCTCTCTTTTAAGGGGATTTCTCCACATTTCACACCCCTGGACACTCCTGGAATTCTCTGGAATTCTTGGAGAAAAAGTCAATAAAGCCAGATGAACTCTATTAATTACAGGACAGGGTTTTACCACAGTTATTCGGGACTGGTCAGTTACTTTTATTATTATTAAATACACATGGTCTCTCTCTCCTAGACTAAGGGAGCACGAAATTTTCAGAAGAAAGAGAGAGTGTTCAGCCAACCTCCATAGGGTATGATCATGGTTTAAGTTTCCGAAGTTGAAAACACCGAAAAACTCCTATAACTAAACTCATAGGTGATTCTGGAATTTCTGGCAGTGATGATTCATATCTGTATTAAAAATAGTAAATGGAGTCTTTTGGATTTGAAATGTTTATGGTAGAAACTAGACATCCAGGGATTTACCTTGGTGTATCTTTTTGTGTCTTTTGGATTTTTCTACTGGAAGATAAAAATTGGTGGTGAAGTCAGTGCAGGGTGCAACAGGGCAGAATCAGACCAAGGTAAATAAAATAAGCAACACATTGAAATAAAGGTGTTTTCAGGTTCAGGGAATATTTTTCCTGAAAACTAGACTTTCTAAGGGTTCAAAGGGAGTTGGTTTCATGTAAAAATGATTTTTTTTTTGGAATTTATTAAAAATCTTGGAATTTAGCCAGAATCACTGAACCTCTGGAAAAATCTGAGTTGGGTTCGGTTTTAGCAAAGAAAATGTAAGAATATTTTATAAATACTGAAAGTGGTATATTTTGATGTATTTAGGTCAAGTGGTATTTTTGGAAAGTCACCGAGCTTAAAAATAATAAAAGCAGTATCCACACTCCAGGTAGTAACCGCTTTACTCAGATATCTTTATGTGTTTTGTTGTATGTTTGTGTTTTCCATGTGTGCTTTTGTATTTGTACTGCCAAATATGCATACAGAGTTATGTGTTTCCTAGCGCTGAGGACGAGCAGTCCGAGGCCGGCCTTGATTGGTGGCTGTACGGGTTGAGGAACAGTCCGGGGCTGGCCTAGTAAGGGCGGCTCTACGGGTTGTGAATCCAATGAGTCCGAGGCTTGCCTTGGTAAGGCAGCTGTACGGGTTCTATGGATTGTGATGTGTGTGGTTATTATGGCATGTTTCTGAATGCATATGTGGTATGTTTGGCATATTACCTTTCATTTCATATATGGCATGGTTACCTGCATACACTTTACACATTTAGTATTTGAGTACTGACGGTTACTCTGGGGGCCAACAATGGACTCCAGAAGCTTTTGTTGATACAGAGGGACATTCATGACTGATAAAGGCCTTTTTGGAAAGGTAGGCATAGCAGTGCTGGTGAAAGATAGGGGATGCCCTATTATATGTTGTACTGATATTCTTGGATGACTTTATTTTATTTATGGTATTCATTTTGGGATGACTGTACCCTTAACCCTTTCGGGGACTTTTATTTTCTGTTTATTTTACTTTTACCAGTATAGTAGTTTGTCCAAACCGGTTAAATGCTCTGTTGCGCTCACTCTGATATACATATAAATGGACCTAATACTAAAGGAAAGGTAACTAAGTAAAGGAATCCCTCTAACCCGCCACCCGAAAGGGCGAGGCCGGTAGGGGTGTAACATTTACAAACTCCATGTTGTCCTTGGTAAAGAGTTTTCAAAGATTTTCATCTTAAAAGAAAACTCAAGTTTGGTTTGGAAACTTGAGTTTAGAACTTACAGAGAACAACTCATTGTTTCTAAAGATTTGAAAATTCTAGTTTACTTTTGCAAACTCCAGTTTAGACAATACAGAGAGTTTTCCATTTTCCTAAGATTTGTGGAAACTCGAGTTTTACTTTGTAAACTCGAGTTTGTGCCAAGCAGAGAGCTTTGTTCTATTTGTACCTTTTAGAAACTCCAGTTTGCATTTGGAAACTCCAGTTTTGAGCATTTGGATTTAAACTTGTTTTTCTTCATAAAATTCCAAAACTCGAGTTAGTCACTTAATGACTCGAGTTTTGCTCTTACTCAAAACTTGCTTCAGAGATCAAAACGCGACATTCTTCTCTGGATGAAAAAAACTTGAGTTTAGGCTTCTGAAGGAAATTGTAAACTCCAGTTTGGACGAACAAACTCGAGTTTGTGTCACAAAATTTGAAAATCAAACTGCACGAATTTATAAAATCCTTATGTTTGATCTAGATACTTCTTATAATCACTCATTACTATTCCTAACTATGTTTAATCAGTTTGTGTTAGTTCTCAATTGGTTTTGATGATAACGGACAATTGTAAACACAATTAAAGTTTGTCTATGTAAGTTGAAAAACTTACTGTCTAAGGCAAACTTGAGTTTCAGTTTGGAAACTCGAGTTTTGGCCTGACAGAGAAATGCTCAAATTTTTATCAAGAAAGGCAAACTCGAGTTAAGGTTTGAAAACTCGAGTTTTGGCCATACTGAGAGCATTCGAGTTTTTCACAGACAAGGCAAACTCGAGCTTTGTCAAGACAGAGAGCAACCAAGTTTTTAAAGAAATCAAAACTCCAGTTTCCATAGGAAACTCGAGTTTAGACTTTTCTGAGAATTTTCCAAGATTTTCATAGTTCATGAAAACTCGAGTTTCACATAGAAAACTCGAGTTTCCATCTCCTGAGAACAATGCTCATGTCTGACCTTGCGAAAACTCCCGTGCTCAAATCGACCAAGCTTTCTCAATGTTTTCTCATAAAAGAGAAAACTCGAGTTTCTGTTTTAAAACTCGAGTTTCGACCTTACAGAGAAGTTTCCAAAGTTTTCAACAAATGAGAAAACTCGAGTTTAGTTTTGGAAACTCGAGTTTTGACCAGGCAGAGAGCTCTGCTAAATTCGATCATTTGAAAACTCGAGTTATGATTTGGAAACTCCTGTTTTGAGATTTTGGACTAAAACATAATTTCTCATTAAAAGTCCAAAACTCGAGTTAGTTACTTAATGACTCGAGTTTTGCACTATTCACTAGGCTTGTCCAAAATGTCAAATCGTGATGTTTGTCTCTATAAAGAGAAAACTCGAGTTTGGATTGAAAACTCGAGTTTCGGTCTTTTGCTAAAAGTTCACTGAAACATGAAAACTCGAGTTTCGAAGAACTAACTCGAGTTTCCATCGCGAGATTTGAAATTCGAACAGAATGAATTTGCAAAACCTTTGTGTTTGATATCTATACTCTATATCATCATTCATTACTTTTCTTAACTATGTTTAATCAGTTTGTTAGTGAGTTTCAGATGATTTAGATAGGATTAAATAGAGACTTAGCATAAAGCAAAAAGCATGTCAACACATTTAATGAAAAGTGCAGAAAACTTATATGCTTTTGGACAAACATTCTCCACACGTTTTGGAGAAGTTAATGCTTGCCTTCTACATTCAGCAAACTGCTCTTCCAACGGATTAATAATCAGAGAGCCAACTCTGAATTTCTGCAAAGCTGAATTAACCAAAGAGTAAAGAGAGAAGAAGACCAAAAACTTCATTAATCATCCTCTAATCACTCCAACGGTTATCTGAGGATTTATAACGGTTAATTAATGATCTCTACCTATAAATAGAGATGCATTCAAGTCTTCTAAACAACCAACCTGTGCAAGATCGGAAATCATTAAAGTTTCAACTACTCTTTGAGTTTTCTGTTGTAAAGTATCTTTGATACATTTATTCTTCAGTGTTTATCATATCTACTCTTAGAGAGAGTTTTTCTTGATTGTAAATCATTCTTGTAAGATATCTCAAGTCAAGGGGACTTGGAGATTGGGGTTACTGATTACAACTCTTAAGGGGGAGTAAGTTCTAGAGAGAGAATTACTCTTGAGTGCAGAGTGTGTAATAAATCTTGATAGTGAGAAATCCCATAGAGTCTGGGGATTGGACGTAGGTCAAAGTTGTTGGACCGAACCAGTATAAATCCTTGTGTCTTGCTTCTTCTCCTTATACTCCGTTTTACCTTCAGTTTCGAATCCTTAAACAGAGCCATCGAATTTTTTTTTTTGAGAATCCCCAATTCACCCCCTCTTGGTGATTCAAGCTCCACTTTCATTTGGTATCAGAGCTTGGTCTTCTCAGAAGAGCTTAACAACTCGAGAAGGATCACCATGAATGGAATTCTACCTAATGGAGCTTCGATCAATAGACCACCTGGCTTCAATGGAGAACATTACTCCTTCTGGAAGGCCAAATTCAAAGTCTTCGTTATGGCTAGTGAATATGGTCTTTGGAGGGTGTTTGAAAGAGGTGACTATGAACCAGCTACAATCGAAGATGGTGTGCGAACTCCAAAGCTAGAAGAAGAGTATGATGAGAATGATCGAAGAAATGTCACTCTCAACAAAGAAAGCCATCCTCATGCCGCAAAGTGCTCTAAGTCAACAAGAGTACTTTCGTATTTGTACTCTACCATCAGCAAAAGCAATGTGGGATGCCTTGGAGATAGCCCATGAAGGAACAACCGGAGTCAAAGAAAATAGAGTCAACACTCTAATGACCGAATATGATTTTCTTCGAATGAAGCCTGGTGAATCCATCATTGACTTCTCATCAACCAGCTTGCTGCTTTGGGCAAGACATACGAGCAACTCGTTCAAGTAAGAAAGATTTTGAATACTCTTAGCAAAGAATGGGAAGCTAAGGTTACCGCCATTGAGGAATCCCGTGGTGAATCAATGAGCTCGGTAGCAGCCTTATTCGGCAGCTTGTCTGAATATGAAGGAAAGATCAAATTCAGAAAAGGACTTAATGAGATAAAGGTCAAGAATAAAGGCATTGCTCTCAAGGCAGACAAAGAAGTCAAGGAATCTGATGATGATGATGAAGAAGTTGAAGAAGAAGAGCTAGGCATGATGGTCCGAAGATTCAGAAAGTTCTTTCGGAAGGACCATGGGCATAAAAGATTCAACAAAGGTGGCACCAGCACTGAGGCAAAGAAGCCTATTATCTGCTATGAATGTGAAAAGCCCGGTCACATCAAGTCGGAGTGTCCCCAACTAAAGAGCAAGGACAAAGAAAAGAAGAAGTTCAATAAATACAAGAAGCAAGCCTATGTCTCGGGAATTTGGGGAGACAGTTCATCCGATGAAGATGAAGACGATGAGGAAGAAACGACCAATAAATGTCTAGTTGCTCAAGAAGAGCAATACGAGAATGATAAAGAGGTATACGATTCTTAACCTTCTTATAATGATTTATTGAATGAGTACAAAATTGTTCAAAATGAGTTTGAAAAACTTGCTGAGAAATATATTGCTTTAAAAAGGAAAAACACCACTCTTGAACAGCAAGTAGAAAATCTTTCTTTTCCTGAAAAATTCATTTGTGATTATTGCAATGAGTTAAAGAAAAAGAATTCTCATCTTACGAAAACTCTTGAAAAGTTTACCAAAGGCAGTGAAATGTTGAATGTGATTTTAAAAGCACAAAGATTTACAAATGATCGTTCTGGGATTGGATATAATCCCATCTTTGATAAAAGGAAAGGAAAGAAGAAGAATGGTGGAAAATCGTATTTAAACTATTTTTGAAAAACTGTTCATTATTCAAATATTTGCTCACTATAGCTATTGTAACCGAAAGGGTCATACAACTTCATCTTGTTTTTGTTGGTTTTGATTAGTTTTGATGATGTCTTATATAGATGCCATTCTAAAGAGCAAAAAGGTTGCATACTACATTTATCTTCTACTTTGACTAATTCTTATATTTAATGTAGATGCAAAGTTTAATAATGGAGAATGATCAAGAAAGGAGACTAAAGAAAGAAGAACTTGAAGTCTCTATGATCAAACAGAAGTTGGAATGAAGCTTCATCATATTTGAGCTACAATGGAATATACTTTATTGATGGAGAATAATCAAGATTGATGAAGGAAGCTCTTGCAAAATATAATTGGAATATCATAAAGAAAGAAGTTATCAAATGATTTTGGGGGATAATCTAGAAGGAGAAAAGAAATTGAAGAAGGAAGAACTTGCAATGCAATGGAATATCTTTATTAAAGTTCTTATATTGATGCTAGAAGTCTCCAAGATCATATGGAAGTTGGAACGGATCGATTCATAGTTAAAACCATCAAAAATCAGTTCCAGGATGAGCAAACTCGAGTTCATAACTTGCAAACTCGAGCCTATAATGTCTTCAGCAACTCTGGTGCCTCTGGACAAGACAAACTTGAGCATGTATACTCAAACCTCAGGTTTGGAACTCCAAACACGAGCCTATCATTAGCAAACTCAAGCCTGTAATGTTTTCAGCATTTCTGGCGTCTCTGGACAAGGCAAACTCGAGCCTATAAGTTGACAAACTCGAGCCTACAACGGTCTTCAGCATTTCAGCTACTCTGTTCAGTGTTTCACATGGGCGACGTCTGGTAATTTTATGATATCTCCTAAACCAGAGATCGGATTGAGGTGAAACTAGTGTCATATGAAACTAGACTCCCAAGGAAACATTTTGATATATAAGTAAAGCCAAAAGGAGTTAAGATGAAGGATCTATTGATTTATGAATTTGACAGTGAAATCCACATCACACAAATGACCAACCTACAATGTTTTGAGTGTATCTCACAAACGGAGAATCCAATTGAGCTGAAATTGGTGGCATTGGAAAGTAGACTCAAAGGGCTTTCCAATAGATAGTTGAACCGACCAAAAAGGAGCTCAGACCAGGGAGATATGGCCCTCAAAAGTAGACTGTATTTTCAGGATGTTGGAAGTTTGCTATCAAGTGAAGCAAACTCGAGCCTATTAGTTGACAAGCTCGAGTTCGCGGGTTACAGAGAGCTACCAGGTCGCGAAAATCATCCAAACTCGAGCCTATAAGTTACACCCTCGAGTTTAGCTCGACGAGAGAAGAATTTAGCCTTCAACAACAAAGGGAAACTCGAGCCTACTTAAGCAAACTCGAGTTCACATCCTAGATGCAGAAAATCAGCAGTTCGAAAGTCTCGTTTCTCATCAAAGAACATCCACATGATTACCCAAATGACTTATACTTCTTCTTAACATTATTTATATCATTTGTGTACATGTTTCAGATTATTTAAGCTTGAGAGAACATCAATCTTGACAGAAATCAAGATCTAGAAGATGAACTTGCTGCAGATTTTCGAAATGAGAAAGAGGATCGAATCCAACGAGAAACTTGAAGAAACGAAGTTGTCTACTCAATTGTAATGCTTCTCCAAAGGATTCAATCATTCAGATGATGAAATACTCCAACGGACTTAAACAGATTCAGCATTCGAATTTAATGTTCATGACAGGTCACTATTCTAATATTCATTCAAAAACGAAGCAAAATGGGCAACTTGCTAGAAAGGTGGATAATTATCTTCAAACGGACAGAAAGCACCTGAATATCAGGGATCCATTCTTAAAGAAACAACATTCAAATATTTAAGTCAGAATTGTTCCCAACAGCTAGAATTTCGAATGGATTCAAATCAGAATGGATATGCAACGGTTAATGTTCATAACGGTAATATTTTTCAACAGACAAATGCTTCAAACGAATTGAATTCAGTTGTCTATAAATAGAAGACAGATTGAAGGCAGAAGAGGCAGAGAATAAGATTACATCTTCAACATGCTATTACTCTGATCTTTATATCATTTACTCTCTGATTTTCAATGTCTATATATCATAGAGAGTGAAATGTTTTGTATTGTACTTCAGTGTTTATCCATACACTTCTGAGAGAGAAGAATCATTGTAAACATCCTATCATTCTACCTTAGAGTTACTCAAGATTGGGTGATCTTGAGTGGGAAACACATTGTGTTGATTACAACTTGTAAAGGGAGTGAATCCTAGTGAGAGGATTACTTCGAGTGCAGAGTGTGTAATCAAACGTGTGTATTGATTATAGTTTGTAAGGGGAGTAAGTCCTAGTGAGAGGATTACTTCGAGTACAGAACGTGTAATCAAGTTGAAAGAAGATAGTGGATTGAAAATCTCAAGTGAAGCTTGGGGACTGGACGTAGGTCAAGGATTGGGCCGAACCAATATAAATCACAGTTTGCATATTCTCTTCCCTTATCTCTTACATTCCAAAGATATATGTTTGAATGATTGTTTATCACTTTATAACTTATTACGATCATTCAAACTACTTTCAATAAGTTGCAGAAAGTTTCTTAAAGTTCTAAGTTTTTAATCAAACACCCAATTCACCCCCCCTCTTGGGTGATAGCCAAGTCTTTCATTTGGTATCAGAGCTAGGCTCTTGTTTAAAGGACTTAACGAGTCTCAAGAGTTATCAAATGACTAATTTTGGGTGCTGCTCGTTTTGAAAGGTTTTGACTTTACCATTCCACCACTTTTCAAAGATATTGATTTTTGGTTTTGGAAAGCTAGAATGACTAGTTTTATCAAAGCAACTGATTTTGATATGTGGAAAGTTTTTACAAACGTTTTTGACTTCACTCCAAGAAAGGATTGGACAGAAACAGATATGAAAATGTTTTCATTGAACATTAGAGCAATGAACATATTATACATCTAGCAAACACTTCCTTGGTCCAGACAACACAAAAGAACAAGAGGAAGAGGATTCCCAGGAAGAACTCATGGAAGATTATGATCAATCATTATCTAGAGTTCAAGATGCACATGTGGTAAACAATTCCAATTCTTCTTGTGTAGTTAAGAAAAATGATTTTGAACATTTGCATAAAATTGTTCTGCAACCATTTACTAATTCTATTTTGAAAAACAAACATGTTTTCGAAAATCATGCTGGAAAATCATGTGGGAAGAAAGAATATACAAATATGGATTATTTGACATTGCATCCACTTGACCAGAACAATTCTTGCAAAACTGTTTATAACAAGCATCATTCTATTGTTTGCAATTATTGTGGTAAATCTGGACATATTTCTCATACTTGCTATATTAGGAGAAATTATAATGTGAGAAATAAATTTGTTTGGGTTCCTAAAGGACAAGTAAGGTCCACTACTAACAGTCAAGGACCCAAGTATAAATGGGTACCAAAATGTCCATCTAGTACTTTATGTATGCAGGACCATTTGAAAATCAATGGACATAAGGGTACTGAGAAGATGAAGAAGAATCCAATAGTTTCTCATGAACTTACAAGGAAACTCATATCGCTTAGGAGAACTTGTGGAAAAGCCATTGCTTTGGAACTACAAGGTCAAATAATAAGAAGCAATGGATACAAGCAAGAAGAGTATCTTCCACCTCAAGAACAAACTACCATAGAGTACCATTCAACTATCTTGAGGAGAACAAGAAAAGGAGAACCTCTCAAGTATCAAATAGAAGACTCTTGAAGTCTACATTTTCGAGAGAACTTTGCGAATACCCATGGAAAGTCATATGAAGAACAAATGGGTAAGCAAAGCCAACACTCCAAGTACCTAAGGTAAAGGTATACAATTGTAAGACCTCCTTTCCTATCATTTGAAATATTCATTGAGGTTTTACATTCGTAACCTTAGGAATTAACATTGCAAACTATCTTTCAAATTGGGCTTTAACATGCTGATTTATTCTTCAAAGGGATTGCAATGTTAATAACTTAATTCTGTATGCATACATGATGATTTGAAAAGAAAGTATCTCTTTTATGCATAAAGTCATGATTAATTCATTGTGCTCAACTATGCTGAATTGATTATATTCATAAGAGCATGTGAATTTTTGATTTCTACAAGCTAACAAAGATTGGATCCAAGGAAGGTTGGATACCAAGAAAGAAAAGGATTTATACAACTTTGTAGGATCAAGGAAAGCTTCTCAAAGATGCAACATAGAGAAATGATCCAAGTCTTGAGAAAGCTAAACAAGCTATGCTGGATGTTGATGGTGAACATTGGAAAAGGAGTTATCTACATCAATCCATCCCAACCAAGCAAGCTTCTATGAGGACAAGAGGAATTACGGTGATATCTAATTCTTGCCTCTTACTATGATTATATTTAAATTCATTTTTGGTTTGTCTTTGGTTAAGTTAAAAGGATTTGGAATTTATTCAATTTCAATCAGAATTTTTCTGTCAAAGCCAAACTTCAGTTTAGAAATGCAAAATCAAATTTGAATCCTCCAAGAAAATGAGTTTAAAGAGTTTACAAGTATGTAACTCGAGCCTGCAGATGCAAGCTCGAGTTTGCCTCTGGTGGGAAAGTTTCCCAATTGAAAACCATTTCTTTAAACTCCAGAGTTTTGTGTAGAGTTTGTTTAAACTCCGAGTTTTGTGTAGAGTTTGTTTAAACTCCGAGTTTTGTGTAGAGTTTTCCCTTGTGAGAGCTTCCAAGTTTTTATATTTTCGCAAACTCTAGAGTTTTCTTTTAAACCTCCGGTTTGCCACTGTTCCAAAACTCAAACTCGAGCCTAAGATTCTGAACTTGAGCCTGACCTTCAAAATTGAGTAAAGTTATTTTACAAACTCCAGAGTTCATTTTTAAACCTCCGGTTCTCTCGGGAATAATTAATTTGGTTTGACATGAATAGTATCAAACTCGAGCCTATTTTTATGAACTCGAGCCCGATACTTTAAAATGAGTAAAATTGATTTTCAAACTCCAGAGTTTATATCTAAGCTCCAGTTCACGTTTTGAAGAACTAATTTATTTTGGCATAAACAGTGTCAAACTCGAGCCTGCTCACTAATGGACTCGAGTTTGCCTCTTTTTCAAAATGTGATTTCAGATAGCTTCCTCGACAATTTCCTTCCATTACTCTGAACTCGAGCCTGCTTTCATGAACTCGAGTTCACCTCTTTAGAAAATTAACAAACTCCGAGTTTACATTAAACTCCGAGTTTGCTCTTCGCAAAGCTATTCCCGAAAATTTTACAAACTCCGGCTTATTTCTTTTAAACTCCGTTTGCCTTTCCAAACTCCAGTTTGAATCAACCATGTTTGTGAAATGATCTTGCTCGAAATTTGTGAAATCTTATTGTTTGATCTATATATTCCATATCATCAATCACTAATATTCCAACTCTATTTAATCAAATTATTAGTGAGTTTCTATTGATCAAACAAGTGAATTTGTGCATAACTTTCTAAGTTTATGTTTTTGAAAATGCACAAGTCTAAAATTTTCTTGGATTTCAATTCACAATGTTTTGTGAAAATATAAACAAATGTTTTGAAAACATATTCATACTTTGATTGCATTCAAATAATGTTTCAAAATTGGAAGTTAATATTGTATTCTGAATGTTGGATATGCTTCAAACTTGTCTAGTTGAGTTTTCCTATCATTCACATATTGATCTTTAATGTGTTGCTTGAACTCCTTTGTTTTATCTTCTAACTAGTTGGACTTCATGTCTAATAAGTTATCCATATATGAGCTTCAAGCCTATCTTCTACAAAAGATTTCAATCAGAAACTATTATGCCTTATGCATAAATTCTTATTGGCCAAGTTATTCCAAGTTTTTTTTAATGTTCATTAATGTATTGAATCTTAATGCATTAACCATTAAAGGAATAACTTACTAGGATAATATTCTGGAACTCTAGTCATTTGAACTAATGAGTTTGTGCTTCATCATTCATGAATCCTAGCATTCACTTAGTTGCTCAAATACATCAGCATTTGTCTTCAATCCTTATTTTGAGTAACTATATTCATAGTCTTGCCTTGAGCATTCATACTCTTCTAATCCTAAGATGCAAGATTATCTTTTGGTCAATAGCAAAGTCATTGTGCTCATACATTCCTATTGTGCTAAGCATGTTTCGATAATGCTTTATCTTCATGACTTTTGCTCTTGAAAAATTCTTCTACATGTAAACTTCAATGTTTCACATGTTCTCTTAATCTTAAAGCATTCTGATTTATTCATTAAACATGTTGACTTCCACCATGTTTTAAAGTGAGCATTGTTTTCAAGCATGTTTCAAAAATGACTCTTTCATTCATCAAAATTTTGATTTCTTAATTCATTATCATGATTTGAAAGAACATTCGAGATTTGAAACTATTTGCATATTTCATTATCATTCTTGAAAATTTTGATCTCATTCATGAAATGTGAGTTGATAAATGCTTATCATTATGGATAAGATTTTATATGCTTATTGATCAAACTTACATGCATTCTATCAATGACATCTTTTCTACATAAAGTATATTTCCAAATTGTCATTGAGAAATAACCTTATTGATATCTACTGCAATTCGTAATATTTTGAATACTCTAAGTTATGCGGTATGGCGGTGTGATTTATGCTTCATATCTAAGTTATGCAAGTGTGCTTATTGCTTCATTCTATTTTTGCCGCAAACTCGATTCAAATTCTCGCTTCGATATTAATTCTAATTCTGATCTCAATTCTGATTCTAATTGCAATTTCAAAGCTTGATCATTGAATCATATGTTGAATCACTATTTTACCATTCATTTTGTAACATTGGTTCAAATCTGAAATTTCTTAAAAATTTAAATTCTGACTTCTGGCTATTTTTTTTTTTTTTTGATAATTGATCATCATGACTATTTCTGTATCAAAATGAAGTTATCAAGTAAATTGTCATGAAGCATTTGTTCGTTTCTATGCCTAAACAGAATTAACTCAGGAGATTCAAGAATTTCAGTGTTTTGCAAAATGGTTTTGATCAAACTAATTTTCATTAAACTCCAAATGATCAAATCTTGCTTTCTGAAAATGGCTAAATGTTTACAAGTGTTATATGCTCTTTGCTCAAGTTTCATATGATTTAATTGCATAAGAGCATAAGAATTCTTACCCTTAGTCATGCATTCATTAAGGGGAGCTTCAAATTCACATGTGTTTTATATCTTAAAAGCTCATCTCCTTTATTTGAAGAAAACCCTTCTAAGCATTCTCATCTACATCTACTATGCTGTATTAGTTTTGATGATGAATTATATTTTCCCTTCATTATCTTAATTTGAAAATATCATATGGAAAGGGATATTTTGATATCATGCTTCACTAACAAATCTCTTTGGCAAAGAAAGTGCTCAATTTGTAGCAAGAATTCTGTTATGTGCTAGGACATTCCTCAACATACTACAAGGAGAAACCATTACATTGAGGAAAGATATTTTGATGCTTAGAAACTTTGCACATGTTTGGTATTTATATGCTTTAATTGTGAAAGATGTTTTCGAAACCTCTCCAAACTCTTTCAAACTTGTTTTCATAAAAACATTATTGCATCATATTAAGAATGAAAACAATTTCAAATTGGGGAGAGAAAATCAATTCTTTGATTCTGTCTAATTTAGTTATATACTTGTCTCTCTACAAGCATCTCTTCTTTAAACTCAACTTTTTGCTAGGTTTATTATCTTTTCATATTCATACATAATTTTCTTAAAGTATTTGCCATCATCAAAAAGGGGGAGAATGTTGGTTTTGATTAGTTTTGATGATGTCTTATATAGATGCCATTCTAAAGAGCAAAAAGGTTGCATACTACATTTATCTTCTACTTTGACTAATTCTTATATTTAATGTAGATGCAAAGTTTAATAATGGAGAATGATCAAGAAATGAGACTAAAGAAAGAAGAACTTAAAGTCTCTATGATCAAACTATTGGATGAAGCTTCATCATATTTGAGCTACAATGGAGTATACTTTATTGATGGAGAATAATCAAGATTAAAGAAGGAAGCTCTTGCACAATATAATGGGAATATCATAAAGCAAGAAGTTATCAAATGATTTTGGGGGATAATCTAGAAGGAGAAAAGAAATTGAAGAAGGAAGAACTTGCAATGCAATGGAATATCTTTATTCAAGTTCTTATATTGATGCTAGAAGTCTCCAAGATCATATGGAAGTTGGAACGGATCAATTCAGAGTTAAAACCATCAAAAATCAGTTCCAGGATGAGCAAACTCGAGTTCATAACTTGCAAACTCGAGCCTATAATGTCTTCAGCAACTCTGGTGCCTCTGGACAAGACAAACTCGAGCCTGTATACTCAAACCTCAGGTTTGGAACTCCAAACTCGAGCCTATCATTAGCAAACTCGAGCCTGTAATGTTTTCAGCATTTCTGGCGTCTCTGGACAAGGCAAACTCGAGCCTATAAGTTGACAAACTCGAGCCTACAACGGTCTTCAGCATTTCAGCTACTCTGTTCAGTGTTTCACTTGGGCGATGTCTGGTAATTTGATGATATCTCCTAAACCAGAGATCAGATTGAGGTGGAAACAGTGGAATATGAAACTACACTCCTAAGGTGTCATTTTGATATATAATTAAAGCCAGAAGGAGTTAAGATGAAGGAGCTATTAATTTATGAAGTTGACAGTGAAATCCACATCACACAAATGACCAACCTTCAATATTTTGAGTGTATCTCACAAACGGAGAATCCAATTGAGCTGAAATAGGTTGCATTGGAAAGTAGACGCAAAGGGCTTTCTAATCAATAGTTGAACCGACCAAAAGAAAGTTCAGACCAGGGAGATATGGCCCTCGAAAGTAGACTGTATTTTCAGGATGTTGGAAGTTTGCTATCAAGTGAAGCAAACTCGAGCCTATTAGTTGACAAGCTCGAGTTCGCGGGTTACAGAGAGCTACCAGTCGCGAAAATCATCCAAACTCGAGCCTATAAGTTACACCCTCGAGTTTAGCTCAGTCAGAGAAGAATTTAGCCTTCAACAACAAAGGGAAACTCGAGCCTACTTAAGCAAACTCGAGTTCACGTCCCAGATGCAGAAAATCAGCAGTTCGAAAGTCTCGTTTCTCATCAAAGAACATCCACATGATTACCCAAATGACTTATACTTATTCTTAACATTATTTATATAATTTGTGTACATGTTTCAGATTATTTAAGCTTGAGAGAACATCAATCTTGACAGAAATCAAGATCTAGAAGATGAACTTGCTGCAGATTTTCAGAAATGAGAAAGAGGACTGAATCCAACGAGAAACTTGAAGAAACGAAGTTGTCTACTCAATTGTAATGCTTCTCCAAAGGATTCAATCATTCAGATGATGAAATACTCCAACGGACTTAAACAGATTCAACATTCGAATTTAATGTTCATGACAGGTCACTATTCTAATATTCATTCAAAAACGAAGCAAAATGGGCAACTTGCTAGAAAGGTGGATAATTATCTTCAAACGGACAGAAAGCACCTGAATATCATCCATTCTTAAAGAAACAACATTCAAATATTTAAGTCAGAATTGTTCCCAACAGCTAGAATTTCGAATGGATTCAAATCAGAATGGATATGCAACGGTTAATGTTCATAATGGTAATATTTTTCAACAGACAAATGCTTCAAACGAATTGAATTCAGTTGTCTATAAATAGAAGACAGATTGAAGACAGAAGAGGCAGAGAATAAGATTACATCTTCAACATGCTATTACTCTGATCTTTATATCATTTACTCTCTTAGTGAGAGGATTACTTTGAGTGCAGAGTGTGTAATCAAACGGGTGTATTGATTATAGTTTGTAAGGGGGAGTAAGTCCTAGTGAGAGGATTACTTCAAGTACGAACGTGTAATCAAGTTGAAAGAAGATAGTGGATTGAAAATCTCAAGTGAAGCTTGAGGACTGGACGTAGGTCAAGGATTGGGCCGAACCAAGATAAATCACGATTGCATATTCTCTTCCCTTATCTCTTACATTCCAAAGATATATGTTTGAATGGTTGTTTATCACTTTATAACTTATTACGATCATTCAAACTACTTTCAATAAGTTGCAGAAAGTTTCTTAAAGTTCTAAGTTTTTAATCAAACACCCAATTCACCCCCCTCTTGGGTGATAGCGAAGTCTTTCAGTTTTGATAAGAAAGATAGGAGAGATAAACCTGTAGGTAATTATCAATGGGTGTCTAAAGGAACCTATGTTCCTCAGGCTCGAACTAACCTCAAAGGACCCAAGAAAAGATGGGTACCTAAGACTTGATCCCTTTCGAATTGCAGGTGTGTTTAAGAGCATCAAAATCCAACATATGGTATATTGATAGTGGATGCTCAAGACATATGACGGGAGATCAATCCAAATTTGCCTCAATCAAGCGCAAGGATGGTGGCAAAGTAATCTTTGGTGGAAATCAATCTGGAAGGATTGCTGGAATCGGTGAAGTTGGGAACAACGATGGACCTCAAATCAAAGATGTCTACCTTGTGGAAGGACTTTGCCACAACCTTCTCAGTGTAAGCCAAAGGACTGACAAAGGTAACTTAGTTATGTTTGATTCTGAGGAATGCTTGATAGTTAGTAAGGATATTCTTTCGTTAGATAATATCAAATCAAAAGTGATTTTTAGAGCTCCTAGAGAAGGGAACTGTTTTACTCTTGACATCTCTAGAGACGGCTCTACATTTCAAAAATGTCTTGTCAGTAATAAGGATGATAGTTGGTTATGGCACAAGCGTCTAGCTCATGTCAATATGATCCAACTTGATAGATTACTTAAAACGGATTTAGTGATTGGTGTTCCAAAATTACGCTTTAAAAATGATATGATTTGTGACTCAAGCCAAAAAGGAAAACAAACTAAATTCTCTTTTAAATTGAAAAATGAGATTTCAACTACTAGACCTCTTCAACTACTTCATATGGATTTAGTTGGACCAGCAAGAGTTAGAAGTCTTAGTGGAAATCTTTATACTTTGGTTATTGTTGATGATTATTCTAGATTTCCTTGGACTATGTTTTTGTCATCTAAAGATGAAACATTTGATCAATTTGTCTCTTTTGCCAAGAAGGTCCAAAAAGAGAAAGGTTTTTCAATTTCAGGCATTCTCTTCTCCTCTCTGCCTGACCTGTGCCCAAGCATGCCTTATGGCTTGCTCGAGCATGAGCGTTATGTTGCCCAAGCATGAAGACTTTCATGCCCGAGCAACAGTGCCTTTGAGCTCTTATCTTCGTCTCTGTCTGAGACTTGCCCGAGCATGAAGGAGTCATGCTCGAGCACCATGCTCGAGCAGAAGAAAAAGATTGCTCGAGCATCACCGACTAAAACCAATTCTTAGTCTATACAAGAGTAGCTTGCCCGAGCAAGCATGAAGTGTTGCTCGAGCAAAGCCTCTGTTTTTCAAATCACCGTCTGCGTAAAATTATATATCTCTGTAGTTAAACCCATTACTTCTTAATGTTACTCATTACCACTTCTAATTGCCTTTAATCAGTTTGTTTATGAGCTTCAGAAGATTTTATCATGGATTAAACATCAGATTTACATAAAGCAAATTGTGTCAGAAGAGCATTAAATGCAGTCGCCAAAATTGGTGATAATCTCCGTAACCAACACTCTGATCAATGTGAAGTTTTTCTTACATTCCATATGAACATTAAATGATGTATCTCAACGGGCAAAAACAAAAGGAATGAAGAGAATGTTGAAACTGCAATTCCACCTGGATTATTTGAACGGCCAAAATGGTATCCGGACTTCATCTATCTAACGGATACATACAAGAGTCTCAACGGATAATTCTCAAGCTTCAACAACAGTCATTTATTGCAACATCTATAAATAGCCAAAGCATTGAATTCGCCAATCTACCGAAACGCTTTGCATTCAATTTGAATTTATTACAATTACTATTTCATTAATATCTTCGGATAGCTTTTTACACTTCAGTGTTTAACTTTCATCTACTCGTAAGGAGTTTCTAAACACTTATTGTGATCATTGTTTTGTAAAATCTTAAGGTTGTGGAACCTTAAGTGTGGGTGTACAATTACAACTTGTAAGGGGGAGCGAGTCCGAGAGTGAAAGGATCGTCCTATACAGTGTGTGTAATTGTGTTCATTTGAAGAGTTAGTAGAAATCCCAAGGTGTGCTTGGGGACTGGACGTAGGTCAAAGTATTAGACCGAACCAGTATAAATTGCCTCGTGTCTTCTCCTGTTTATCTTTGTTGGCTTTTATTTGTTTGGTTCTTGCGAAAAAGATTTTTGAGATCACCTATTCACCCCCTCTAGGTGATATTCCATCTTCATTTGGTATCAGAGCATAGGTTTCTCTGTTGGGCTTAACATCCCAAGATAGATCATGGAAGGAATATTACCTGATGGTGCCTCAATCAATCGACCACTTGGTTTCAATAGTGAGCACTATTCATTTTGGAAAGCAAAGTTCAAAGTGTTTGTGTTATCAACCGAGTATGGTCTCTGGCAAGTCATAGAGAATGGAGACTACGTTCCTACACGAACTAAAGGCGAAATTTTCGTTCCTAAAACAGAGGAAGAGTTTGATGGGTGAACTGAATTATTTTCTCGACTTACAAATCAAACAACGGAAGAATGGGATATTTATCTCATAAACAAAGTATCTCCGTGATTTGCTCAAAAAGTTTGGGTTGGAAAACTGTAATGGCGCCGACACTCCTATGAGCTCTACTGCTTCTCTGGATGTCGATGAAGAAAAGGGAAAAGACTTTAACATAAACAAATATCGGGGAATGATCGGATCCTTACTATATTTAACAGCAAGTTGGCCGGATATACAATTCAGTGTGGGAATGTGTGCGAGATTTCAATCCGCTCCTTAAGAATCACATGCTGAGCATGTTAAGAGAATTTTTCATTATCTCTCGGATACAAAGGAATTGGGTCTCTGGTTTCCTAAAGGTCAACAAGAGCACTTAGTTGCATATGCTGATTCGGATCACACTGGATACAAAACTGATAGAAAAAGTATCAGTGGACAATGTGAGTTTCTCGGAGGATCCCTAGTATCATGGTTTAGCAAGAAACAAACGACGGTAGCTGTATCCTCTACTGAAGCTGAATATGTGGCTGCTTCAAGTTGCTGTGCTCAAGTCTTATGGCTTAAACAACAACTCCAAGACTTGGGGATTTATTTAAAAGAGATCCCATATCTATGTGACAACACCAGCACAATAAGCTTGGCCAAAAATCCAGTTCAACACACCAAAACCAAGCTTATTGATGTGAGACATCATTTTATTCGCGATCATGTTCAAAGAAAAGATGTCAAAGTGATGTTCATTCCCACACATCTTCAGTTGGCCGATATCTTCACTGAACCGTTAGCTAAAGAACAGTTCATGTTCATCTGTAGAGAATTGGGAATGACAAATCCCAATGAATTGTGAGTATTCTTTGCTCAAATGATTTAATTCAACAAGATGTTTACTAACTTTAGCATTAGAGTCTCTAGTTCATGTTTATGCAGGATGCTCTGTTTTAGTAATGAAATACAGAGGTGAACAGAGAGAATGATGCTCGAGCACATCCTCTCCCTATGCTGGAGCAACATCGTGAACAATTAGTTAAGGATGCAGAAACAAAGAAGCCTGCTCGAGCACGTCGTATGTCATGCTCGAGCAACAACGAGACGAGACCTAGTTTATCAAGAGACTAGGAGTCATGCTCGAGCAAGTATAAAATCCTACCCGAGCAACAACGGCATAAAAGAAAGAAATAAGGAACAATGCTCGGGCAATCACATTTCTCTGCTCGAGCAAGGAAGTCTATTGGATAAAATTGAAGTTCAAAAGCTTCATCTCAGCACCCCAAGAATGTTCATATCATCTATAAATCAAGTATTCACAGAACATACTTGATGAGAGGTCAGTTTAGATCATTTTCTTTAAAATTAAAATGCATGTGTTCGTCCATGCTCGAGCAAGACAAGAAGTCTACTCGAGCACGACCCATGCTCGAGCATGCCAATATCGCTGCTCGAGCAACATCGAATAACAATGTTTTTTAAAATGAAAGGATGGTTCAATTCGCTCATTTCCTTCCTCTTCCGTTGAAACCCTAACTTTCCCCATCTCAAATTCTCTCCACCATTACGTCCGTTTGCGAATCGTTACTCAAATTTTAACTGTTACAATTATTCATTTAAGGTTAAACAATGTTTTTAACTGATTCATTTTCTCAAATTCCTTCATTTCCCTCCACCTTCACCCTTCGTTGTTTGTCGAACCCACTGCCTCAATCCTAAAAATTTCTTACTTTCAAGTCAATCAATGGCGGGTTCAGGCGACAAATCTCCATCTAAACAACTGGCGAAGAAAAATTCAAATACTATCGGCCCAAAGTTCAAACTTCGAAGAAATCCACCATACCGAAGGCTGAGCAAAAATCATCAATAATCAAATAATTTGCAAAAGGGGTAGCTAGTCAGGAATCCTCGAAGCCCAAGACGCGATTCCAGACTGGTTTTCTTCCTTCAGGAAAAGGCAAACGAGCCAAGTCCTCATCTCCATCACATCCGGATTTCGATGACTCTGAGAAGACGATTGACAAGCTACGTTCTAAAGAAAAAGAGGATCACTCTCAGCACCCCAAGACGTCTGTTAGTCAAAAGTCACAAGCTTCGGGAAGCAAGAAGCCCAAAGTATCCTTCTCGCTAAAATCTCAAGCTTCGGGTAGCAAGCGGGAGCAAGTGTCGACAAGTCGACCTCAAGATGGTCAACTACCAGAACCTTCATCGGGTATGATCATTGGTAACATCTCTGTTGATGATCATCTTCTCTATGCCCGCTATTTCGAACAAAGACCTTTCTGTCCAATAGTATATGTTGATTTGGAACACTTCATGAAGGAGTGTAATTTAGACTTGACAGATTGGCTTCTTCAGTTCGTGCCTCTTCTTGGAATTAGCAAACCATTTTCCCCTGAGGTCGTTAGGGTATTCTACCACAACATGCATCTCTTGGAGAAGGCGTAAGAAGATGATGATGATACCTTAGTCACAAAAGTCGGGGGGCAAGTAATCAAGCTTACAGCTCTTGATCTGAATTTCCTTCTTGGTATTGTTGATCCTCCTGAAGACCCCCCAAAGCTATCTCCTGTTGAGTGTCATCAAATTCTTCTTCCCAATGTACCAGTAGATGGAAACAAGAAAATCAATGTGACTCCTGCCATGGTGAGCGATGAATTCAGAGTGCTATGGTATGTGTACAGTCGAAGCTTAGTTCAGAAGGGTCAGAGTTTCACCCATTTTGTACAAAATGATTTTGAGTGCTTTGCCTCTCTTGTTGCCAAGGAACCACGAAATCTTGGAAAGTGGATTATGGATGAGATGATCTCCTTTATTTCTGAGGCTCAAGTCAAGCTTCGCGCTACCATTCCTTTTCCTGCCTTGGTTTCTCCTATCTTGGAGGTTAACAATATCTGGTATCTTTCGGAAGACAAAGAAGAGTATCCACCTTGCTTCCGGCAAGAACACTTGATTCGTCTCCGAGTTTCCTTTGCTGAGGCCTCATCCAAGAAGAAGAGAAAGGGTAAAGCTCCTATTCTAGCTTCTTAGTATTGGAAATTATGCCCTAGGGGAAAGTCATTGTACTTATCAACGATCCCCATATGAATTGGGTAGTCGCAATGTCTTGCTAGAGGCCGCTTGCGACTTGTGGGCTGGTACAGTATTGGCCCGCTGCCAATCTCATATGGGCCTGCAGGGTCGCACACAAGAATGGCCCAACACGAGCAAGAGTGTCCAGATTCATTGAATCTTAAATGTGTTTAAGATTTAATGAATACTTATTTAATGAGGTTTCTGAAGTATTTTTCTTTAATTTTATCTAGAGAATTCCTCTCATTGGCTTGAGAGGGTTCTAGGTTAGGTGAGCCATGTTGTGTCACAATCCTTAAATATGTTTTGGTTTGGATCATTGCATGATTTAATTTAGACATTATATGATACAATAGAGATTGCACTCATATAATTGATAGTATTAATTAGATTAAATTAAATAATACCCTCTAAATAAAATCTTAAGCCATAATGCCGTCAATTAAAGAATACTTATCAAAACCTAGATCACCCATTTGTATGTTCCACCAAAGTGGATGCATCTGAGTTATCTTGGTGAGACGAGAGTGAGTAATGGTGATACTCAATATTTATTAATTGTCTTAAATTAATTGAGATCATCAAAACGGTTTTGGGTCTCAAGGCATTAGATGGGATTAAACGTGCCGGTCATATGATGATCGAATCCCATAAACATCTAAGAATTACATGTGATGTAATTGGCAAATGTTTTCCTACCTAAATAACTTAAATTTAAGCGTCCTGCCAAAGCGGACTTAATTTTAAGCCAAATATCGGTCTTAGCCCACTAATTATAATGAGGGTTGTTAATTCAGTGGGAGGTTACTACTTAAACTTTGCATATCTTTAGTTGTAGAATCATGTAGTCTAGTAATACTTCAACACCATCAATGTGATCAGTCCTTAAGAAGGACGAACTTGATGAGACAAACTTTCTTGACATGTTTGGGAACTTAAGCGTTGATCCTAAACACGAAAGAAAAGAATATCTCATCAATCAACCCATTCCTGACGAGCTTTCTAGAACATGTGGAGGCCTCTGGGATGATTGTTCATCCTACGGAAATGTTCCAGTAACAGGCAAGGCAAGAGAGGTATGAGACCACAAAGGCCTTTCATTCCTGCAAGCTGGCTGAGGGTGCATCAGTTAGTCCTCATGTTTTGAAGATAAGGGCTACATTGATCACCTTGAGAGGCTTGATTCCCATGTCCCGGAGTTAGCTAAAGATGTGATCTTGAACTCACTCCCAGGAAGTTATGATAACTTTTTCATGGATTACAACATGAACAACATCGAGGAATCAATTTACGAACCGCATGGGATGCTCAAAACTACTAAGCCGAGCCTTGGAGAGCCCGATTCTTTTTTCCGTTCAAAAAAGGGAAAGGGTATGAAACCAAAAGCCAAGAAGGCAAAACCTCTGAAGGATAGAATCTACTTCTTTTACAATGAACTTGGTCATTTGAAAAGAAATTGCAAACTCTACCTCGAAGATCTGGACAAGAACAAGAAGGATAGCGGGGCTATCGCTTCAAGTATCTATGTCATAGATATTCGCTTTTCTACTTCCTCAACATGGGTATTGGATACTAAATGTAGGATCTCAAGGACAGTAGAAAATTGAATGGACATATCTATGACATAACTACTAAAAGGTTCTAGTCAAATGATTTGAATCTGACCTATCTATGGCATTGTCGTCTACAGCCTCGAAGGTCCGATAGAACATGGCTACAGCCTCAGAGATATGGATTTCTGATTACTGGAAGCCGTGATGTTTTGCTCATTGAGCACAATGAGCCAAATACCTATCGCGAGGCCATGGTTGGACCCAACTCCAAAAGATGGCTTTGTGCCATGAAGTCTGAAATGCAATCCATGTACGACAGTGAGGTATGGGCCTTAGTCGATCCACCTGAAGGTGTAAAAATCGTTAGGTGCAAGTGGGTTTTCAAAGAGAAAACTAACATGGAAGGCAAAGTAAATATCTTCAAGGCACGACTGGTTGCAAAAGGATTCACTCAAACTCATGGTGTGGACTATGATGAAACCTTTTCCCCAGTTGCAATGGCCAAATCAATCAGAAACCTTCTTGCCATTGCATCATATTATGACTATGAAATATGGTAGATGGACGTCAAAACAGCCTTCCTTAGCGGAAATCTCCTTGAGGATGTGTACATGACACAACTTGAGGTTTTTGTGCTTCTAGAGGACTCTGGTAAAGTTTGCAAGCTTCAAAGGTCCATTTATGGATTGAAGCAAGCATCTCGGAGCTGGAATCATCGTTTTGATGAAGTAGTCAAAGAGTTTGGATTCATTCAAAACATAGATGAACCTTGTGTTTACAAGAAGGTTAGTGGGAGCACGCTTGTATTTCTAGTGCTTTATGTTGATGACATCCTACTCATTGGGAATGACATTCCTACCTTGCAGTGTCAAGTCTTGGTTAGGAAAGTCTTTCTCAATGAAAGATTTAGGCGAAGCCACTTACATCCTTGGGATAAGGATCTATAGAGATAGATCTAAGAGGCTGATAGGCCTAAGTCAGAGGACATACATAGACAAGATACTTCATAGATTCAGTATGCAGAATTCAAAAGGGGGTAATATGCCCATGTCTCATGGCATCCATCTCAGTGAGAATTTGTGTCCTAGTATACACTATGAGAAAGCTGCAAGGAATAAGTCATAAGCTTTTCTCATGCATAACCGTGTCGCAACGCCCTTTGACCTGAGATCATCATGGATTCCTACATGATGATTCGCTGGTCTTTGACCTAGTCAAAAGTCACCTTTGACCGGGTGATGATAAAGGCTTGGATCGGGATCAGTGGTTTGCATGCAGAGGAAAGTGAATAGTCAAGATGGAATTTGTCCCTCACATTTGTAGAGAGATAATACAGGGCCCCTCGATGAGTGAGTCTGAGAAATGTATGGCGATACTACGATGGAAAGGAGTTTCCATCTCAATTGTTAGACTACTCAAGAATCGAGAAAGTAATGGTCAAGAACAGGAAGTTGACATTTTCCATGCCTCATCCTTGACCAAATTATTGCTTGACAAAAGGGACGTGACATGGTTGTACGATAGGTTATATCGCATAAACAATGACGTTGATCCTCTTACTAAGCCGCTTGCACAAGTAAAACATGAGCGTCATGTTAGGGCAATGGGAATTAAGGTAATTAATGATTGCACCGAGTGCAAGTGGGAGTCTAGTGGAAATTATGCCCTAGGGGCAAGTCATTGTACTTATCAATGATCCCCATATGAATTGGGTAGTCGCAATGTCTTGCTAGAGGCCGCTTGCAACTTGTGGGCTGGTACAGTATTGGCCCGCTGCCAATCTCATGTGGGCCTGCGCAGGTCGCACACAAGAATGACCCAACACGAGCAAGAGTGTCCAGATTCATTGAATCTTAAATGTGTTTAAGATTTAATGAATACTTATTTAATCTAGGATGTGTGTGTGTGTGTGTATATATATACATACATATATAAATATATTATTCGAAAATAATAATGGTATTATTTATTGATAATAATATTATTATATATAGTATTTAATTTATTTGATAAATTAAATAACTATAATAAATTGAGATATTGTATCTCAGATTTATTTTTCGAATAAAGATATTTCATATCAGATTTAATTTGAACTGAGATATCGGATCTCATTTTGAATTAAATATAACGATATCATATCTTGATTTAATTTATAAATATAAATTAAATCATAGGGCTTTTAATTCAGATTAAATAAATAGATTTGATTAGATCTATCAGATAGATTTAATTGATATATTTTTTTAATCCAGATTCAAAATTTGTTTTGAATATAATACACCTGCTAGGTTTAGAAAAACCTACGGGACTCTTAGTCGAGCGTATTAGAAAGCCGCGAGAAACCCTAGAGACGAAAATAGAGAGACGCATAGTTCAGAGGCGCTAGCACGCTTCCGTTCGTGTTTCTGAAGGTTGTTCATGTGGATACCGGTAGAGGAAGGCGATTCTAAGAGTCGACTTTTGCTGATCGAGAAGGTAGCCCACCAATTCAAATTGTTCCGAAAAAGGTATGATTCGGAAATCCTAAATCTAGATTTAAACGCTATTGAGCGATCCGCCTAAGGGATTCGTAAGAGTTTTATTCCGCTGCGTGTACGGATCCCAACACTTAGCCATCTACTTCCATAGCTGGTCCATCTGTTCCATCCTCTGCTCATCAACTTCCTGATGAGGCTGAGTCTTCTAAGGCTGGCCCATCCTTATCTGCTCCATCATTCACTTAGGCATCCATCCACACTCTGGTTCAAACATCCAATCAGAACGCCATAGCTCCAGTATTGCAATCTCTGGAAGCCTACAGGAAGCTGACCACAGAAATTATCAAGGCTATGTCTGCTAAAATGATCAACCTGAAGGCCCATATTGATCTTCACATGGATTCAGAGATGACTGACCTGAAGGCTGAATTGGACACTCGCTTCGCTGTGCTCTATGAACATCAACAGGAAATCAAGCAAGAAGTACAACAACTAGCTCATCAACAACAGTGTGCTCAAAAGCAAATTACGGGCCTGGATGCAACTTTTGATGCTTTTGTTCAAAATTTTAGCTAGTACCTCTTCTCAGATGCCTCCCAGATCTTCTACTCCTGTGGCCTCTCCAGTTGTGGCATCTCCTCCTATTCTTAAGTCTACCCCAACTACAGTGGTTGTCTCATATTCTCGGCTATGTCCCATTGATCCTTCCACCATCAAACTTCCTTCTTCCTCTTCATCTGACTTTCCAGATAATTCTCCTCCTTCTCCTTCTGTTTAGGGTCCCCTTTTCGCTGATGACAAAGGGGGAGAATAGGGCTTAGTTTGATTTGCTTTGTGATTTGATTTTTGTAATTTGTTGATTTTATCTTTGTAATCAAAGAAGCAAGAATAGAATGAAAAATTGAAGAATGTCTATTTGTTTCTCTACATGTCATCTTTATTTTTCTCAAACCTCTTATCACTATCAAAGCATTGTTTAAATTTAATAACTTGCGTTCAAATCATATATTAGAATTGTCATCATCAAAAAGGGGGAGAATGTTAGCTCTCAATGTTTTGATGATCACAAATCTCAAGTTATTGAATTAAGTATTTTTTGTGTCAAAGTTATGGTTTGCTCGAGCAGAGGTTAATTTATGCCGGAGCATACATAATCTATTAAAGTACATAAGTGATTCAGAGGTCTATGCTCGAACAACATGTTAGTGATGCCCGAGCATCATCGGGACAAAATCGAAATGTGGAAGTTAAGCTTCCTTGCTCGAGCAGAGAACAAAGCTTGCTCGAGCAACGGCGTAAGTGGCAACAGGTTCTCAAGACTGAAGAGTCTTGCTCAAGTAGCGAGAAAGGCTTGCTCGAGCACCATGCTCGATCAGAGAAAAATATATGCTCAAGCAGCATCTTTCAAATTCCCAATCTCCACCTCTGGATATCTTGTGCCCGAGCATGAAAATGTCATGCTCGAGCATGGTGCTCGAGCAGAAGAAAAGTCTTGCTCGAGCAGCATCTGTTAACACTTCAATCTTAGTCTCTGTTTGACCTATGCCCGAGCATGCAAGTGTCATGCTCGAGCAACAGAAGAAGCTTGCTCGAGCACCATCATCAAGCATTCTCTTCTCCTCTCTGCCTGACCTGTGCCCAAGCATGCCTTATGGCTTGGTCGAGCATGAGCGTTATGTTGCCTAAGCATGAAGACTTTCATGCCCGAGCAACAGTGCCTTTGAGCTCTTATCTTCATCTCTGTCTGAGACTTGCCCGAGCATGAAGGAGTTATTCTCGAGCACGATGCTCGAGCAGAAGAAAAAGCTTGCTCGAGCAGCAGCGACTAAAACCAATTCCTAGTCTATACAAGAGTAGCTTTCCCGAGCAAGCATGAAGTGTTGCTCGAGCAAAGCCTCTGTTTTCCAAATCATCGTCTGCGTAAAATTATATATCTCTGTAGTTAAACCCATTACTTCTTAATGTTACTCATTACTACTTCTAATTGCCTTTAATCAGTTTGTTTATGAGTTTCAGAAGATTTTATCATGGATTAAACATCAGATTTACATAAAGCAAATTGTATTAGAAGAGCATTAAATGCAGTTGCCAAAACCGGTGATAATCTGCGTAACCAACACTCTGATCAATATAAAGTTTTTCTTACATTCCATCTGAACATTAAATGTTGTATCTCAATGGGAAAAAACAAAAGGATTGAAGAGAATATTGAAACTGCAATTCCACCTGGATTATTTGAACGGCCAAAATGGTATCCGGACTTCATCTATCTAACGGATACATACAAGAGTCTCAATGGATAATTCTCAAGCTTCAGCAACGGTCATTTACTGCAACATCTATAAATAGCCAAAGAATTGAATTCGCCAATATACCGAAATGCTTTGCATTCAATTCGAATTTATTACAATTACTGTTTCATTAATATCTTCGGATATCTTTTTACACTTCAGTGTTTAACTTTCATCTACTCGTAAGGAGTTTCTAAACACTTATTGTGATCATTGTTTTGTAAAATCTTAAGGTTGTGGAACCTTAAGTGTGGGTGTACAATTACAACTTGTAAGGGGGAGCGAGTCCGAGAGTGAAAGGATCGTCCTATACAGAGTGTGTAATTGTGTTCATTTGAAGAGTTAGTAGAAATCCCAAGGTGTGCTTGGGGACTGGACGTAGGTCAAAGTATTAGACCGAACCAGTATAAATTGCCTCGTGTCTTCTCCTGTTTATCTTTGTTGGCTTTTATTTGTTTGGTTCTTGCGAAAAAGATTTTTGAGATCACCTATTCACCCCTCTCTAGGTGATATTCCATCTTCAAGTGAGTTTCAGATGATTTAAAGAGTATTAAATGAAGATTTAGGTTAAAGCCAAAAGTGACGTCAATACATTAAATGCAATGTCCAGAAAACTTGCATCCTTTTGGACAATCATTATTTGCACGTTGCTAAGGAATTAATGTTTCTTTTCCCTCACTAGAAGCTACTCTTCCAACAGATTAAATTCAAAAGAAGTCAATCCTAATCTTCTGTGCACTTGGATTAACTTAAGAGTAGAGAGAGAAGAGACCAAAGTGCTCCTAATCAACTCAGCAATGTGTCCAACGTCTACATTGAAGAATCCAACAGTCATTTAATGCTCTCTTCATATATAAGGAGTTGCATTCTAATAGAAACCTAGAACTGTAGTTTATTTAATATATTATTTACTATACTCTGGTCTAATTGTCTACACAAGCTTCTTGTGAATCCAATTAGGTCAGCCTCTCTTTAACAATTAATAGAGCCAAAATCTGCAACTCCACTAATTTCTAAAGCCCAGGAGAACACTCCAATGATTTACTCTCTAAATTATTTGATGCTTTATTAATGAGGTACTAGGCCTATTTATAATAATTTACAGTGAGAGACTCTATCAAAAAGATAAATACTTAAACCATAAATATATCTAAATCTAAGATTTAGATAACTAATAACTCTTAAATATAGAAGATAATATCTAATAAGATATTCTTCTTAATTCCTAATAATAATAAAAGATACTAAAAGATTTAAACAACTTAACTAAAAATCCTAACAATTATATCTTATCTAATAAGATATTACAATTATATCTTATCTAATAAGATATTAAAACAGACTCGATAAAATAATTAACTTAATTCCTAATTTAATTTAAGGCGCTTATTCTTTCTAGAATAAACCAATCCATAGTGATTAGGATCTCTATCATTTCTCCCCTCTTGGAAAAACGACTTGTCCTCAAGGCGAAACTCTGGAAATTGTGCAGCAACTAGGTCGTAATCCTCCCATGTAGCGTCCTCTGGTGTATGGTTCTCCCATTGGAGGAGGAGTTCTAATTGCTTAGCCGGGGTCCAGCGGTGTTGGAGAACCTTGGAGGGGTTTAGGAGGAGTTCCATATCGACCTAAAGAGGGAGTGGCAGAGGTGGGTGAAAACGAAAGGAAATCACCAAGAGGGGGGTGAATTGGGGATTTTAAAACTTTTAACACAAAAAGAACTTTTCACCCAAGCTAAAGCTAAACGTAAAGAGATAGGGAAGAAAAGCTTGACACATAAAGTTTATCCTGGTTCGGTCCAAACTCTTGACCTACGTCCAGTCCCCAGACTCTCTGGGTTTTTCTACTATCACTCAATTCAGATACACACTCTATACTCAAGGACTATCCTCTCTCTAGGATACACTCCCCCTTACAAGTTGTAATGAAATCCCAATCTCCAAGTCCCCTTGACTTGAGATTATTACAATGATTGAATAAGATGTATAACAACTCTCTCACAGAGTAGATATTGATAAACACTGAGGCTCTTTGTATCTCAAATACAATACAAAAAGAAAACTGAATGTATAAGTAACTCTTGAGCTTGCTTTTCGTTTCTGCTTAGTTTTTCGCTTCTTTTCGAAGTTTGTAATCTGTTCCATATATAGTGGTCAATTGCTATGTGACCGTTACTTCTCAATTCTGCATGTTCTTCACTTGAAATTCAAGTTGATGAGGATTATAGCCGTTGGGTTCTGAATTTCACCGATTGATTTCCGACGCGTGAAATCTTCTTCATTGTAGAGGTTCTGATTGTCGCGTGAAATCATTGTTGATTGATCCAGCTAATACCTGAAACTTTCTGGATTTAGAGTGCTTAAATATAGATATGAATCCTCTAAATGAATGTAATCAATTCGCGTAGAAATGGTAAATTTGTAGTTCAAACTAATCAGGATTAAACCAATAACGATCATTTGTGCTGTCGATCAAAACTCGAGTTCGCCAAGTCAGGATCGAGTTCGTAAGGCATGGAGCACAAATATGAACTCTGGACTTTGTGCATTTGCTTTACTCTTTTTCAATGAAGGGCTCGAGTTCATAATGACAGCTTGAGTTCGACTTTATTTATTTCAGGCTTATCTGAGTGAACCGGAGGTTTGAACTTAAACTCGGAGTTTGTGAATGAAGAAGAACTTGGAAGCTCTCGCCAAGGAAAAACTTGAGCTTGCAATAATGTGCTCGAGTTTACCCATTTGGTAAACTCTTCTTTGTTTTGTCAAACCATAGAGTAAACTTAACACAAAAGTATTAGGCTCGAGTCCATATACTTAGGCTCGAGTTTTCATCAATTTACAGCCATAGAAATAAGCAAACTCTACACAAAATATAAACTCTGAAGTTTAAAGAGATGATTTTCAATTGGAAAATGTTTCTACAGAGGCAAACTCGAGCTTGACTATACAGTGCTCGAGTTTACTCATTTGTAAACTCTTTAACAATATACCATGGAGGGTTAGGCTGGAGTTTAAATATTCAGCTCGAGTTCTGCATGCCGAGATAGCCTCGATATGCTCTCAGTAGCAAGAAACTCGAGCTTGCCTATCTAGGCTCGAGTTTGGCGATGACAGAATGTTTTTGACTTATTTGTCTTATTAAAACATTCATATTTGTTTACAATTGTTATTAATCATCAAAACACATAGAGAACTAACAGTGGGGAGTCTGCTTGTAGGCCTGGGGCAGGTCGTAGCAAAGAGACATGGAAAATCGGGTGGATCCGAGCAGTCAAGGGAAGCGCTAGCTCGTAAGCCACCTTGCCAATGCGTCGTAAAACCTTGAAGGGCCCATAGAACCGGGGGGAAAGTTTTTCACATCTGTTGGAGCAGAAGATCATCACTGCTTCCCAACAGCGCCTCATGGTCAAGTTACTCCCATTTGACTTTACCATCCACTACAAACCTGGTAACGAGAACATTGTAGCTGACTCCCTCTCACGACGTCCACAACAGGTTGATTTCTTCCACATGGTTATCCCCTTGGCCGACGAACTAGACCAATTACCCTAAGCTCTACTCGACGACCCTGACACCAGAACCCTCATTACAGCATTGCAGGAAAATCCGGATTACCACCCTCATATTTTCACATAGCGAATGGCCATTTGTTCTACAAAACACGACTGGTCATTCCCAACCACATGCAACTAAGGGAGAAATTACTAGCTGAAGCTCACGCCACTCCCACTGGCGAACACGGGGGTTATGTCAAAACCTTGCGTCGACTTAGGCTTTGTTTGGTTCGAGGGGATCGGAGGGGAGGGGGGGAGGATGGAGGGATTTTAGCCCCCTCCCCTTGATTGGCAAATGATATTTTTTAGGGGGGGAGGGGAAATTTTTTAAAATTTCCCCCTCACTTCCCTCAAAAACGTCCCCCCCCAAATCGGACGGATTCGGAGGGATTTATAAAAATTGGTGTCTGAGAGGACAAAAATGTCCCTAGTCTTTTGCTTTAATACCAAAAATACCCTATATACCCTTATATATGTAATCGATATCGCAGCTCAGGTTCACTCTCGCAGAACCCATTCGGCAAACTAGCAATCCATTCTCTCGTCGATCGAAGACTCAATCCATTCTCTCGTCCGATCGAAGACGAAACGATTTCGACAGAGAGCACGATCGAAGTTTTCAATTCCTTCCGTGAGTGTCTCTCGTCCCCGACCCATATTAAAATTCTGCAATTATGTTTCGCTTTTCCTTCCTAGTGAGTGTTTCGCACTGCTTTCCGGTTTTCCTTCCGTGGCCTTTTGTTTTGGTTAAAAAGCTTGGTTCCATTTTCGCTTTTCCTTCCGGTGGCCTTTTGTTCGGTTAAAAATCATTAATCGTTAAAAAATCATTAGACGCACGAGGGAAAGAGCAGCTCCTTTGACAAAGTAAAACTTATTTATGTTATTATTGAAATTAGATATATAGATTAGGGTGTCGTTGTGGGGTTTCCGCTCTCGCCTTTCGTCCGGTTGGCCTTTTTTGGGACTCCGCATTTGGCCGTATTTTGTTTTTGTCCTATCTATTGGCCAATGTTTAAATATAGAATTATGCTTTGCACGATTCTAATATTTGAATTTGACTTTGACTTGGTTTGCTTGCATTCATCAATTCATCAATGTTTGAAACATTGGCCGTATTTTCTTTTTGTCCTATCTATTTCCCAATGTCCGTCAAATGAACGGCAATTGGACAAAAACCAAGTCAATTCATCAATGTTTGAATGCAGCAAACCAAGTCAAAGAAGACTAGAAGGGTTGGTGCAAAGAAGGCAAAAGACACTTCTTCTGAAGGAGTTGTAATTGCAGAGCAAATACAAGGTGTGGTAAGTGCTATGAGGGAAGGAAATCAAGTTTTTCGAGATAGATATGCATCCCAAATTTCGACGTCACAAATTTCGGGGGAGGACACTGTTAAGCTGATTCAAGAGAGTGGATGTGATGAGGATAAGATCCCTATTATCTACTCATGCTTCCTCATGAATGATTTGAGCAAACTCAGAACAGTGATTCAATGCCCCCCTTCTATACACAAGCAAGTCATTATGCAAATGGTTTTCAGTGATTAGATTAGCTCATTTGCTTAGAAAATAAATTTAAGGATATTTTATTTTACCTATGATGGATGTCTTTTGATAGATTTTGATGCCACATTATTGTAATTTGCTTTGTGATGGCATTGGATGCCACTATTAATAATTTGATGTGAAGAACTTCTCATTTTGGTAAATGACAATGTTTGGTTTAAAATTTTTGCTTATTATATCTGATATTTTTGCTAAACTTCATTGTTCAGGTTTTTGATAGAAGAATTTATTGTTATTCTTAAATTGGTAACGAATGCAGATCAGGGTCATATTGTTATTTTTGTGTGATAATAATTATAAAGGATTCTCAGAAAATGGAATTCAATTATAATATAAAAAAAGTTGTCCAAGTGAAGATAATTCCCTCCCCTCCCCTCCTGAACCAAACAAGGTAACATTAAAACCCTTCTTATAATATAAGGGTATAGTTGTCAATGTCAAAAAAATTTCCCTCCCCTCCCCTCCTAAACCAAACAAGGTAATATTAAAATCCCTCCCCTCCCCTTCCTTCTGATCTATCCAAACAAGGTAATTTTAAAATCCCTCCCTTCCCTTTCCCTCCATTAAAATCCCCCCTTCCCCTTCCTTCCCCTTCCCTCCGTCGAACCAAACATAGCCTAAGTGATCAATCAGACAAGGGAATGGAAAATGATGTTAAGTGCTACATCTAATGTTGCCAAACGTGCCAACAAAACAAGTATCAAACCCTAGCTCCAGCCGGTCTTCTACAACCGCGATTTCTATTATTTACTATACTCTGGTCTAATTGTCTACACAAGCTTCTTGTAAATCCAATCAGGTCAGCCACTCTTTAACAATTAATAGAGCCAGAATCTACAACTCCACTAATTTCTAAAGCCCAGGAGAACACTCCAATGATTTACTCTCTAAATTATTCGATGCTTTATTGATGAGGCACTAGGCCTATTTATAATAATTTACAGAGAGAGACTCTATCAAAAAGATAAATACTTAAACCATAAATATATCTAAATCTAAGATTTAGATAACTAATAACTCTTAAAGATAGAAGATAATATCTAATAAGATATTCTTCTTATTTCCTAATAATAATAAAAGATACTAAAAGATTTAAACATCTTAACTAAAAATCCTAAAAATTATATCTTATCTAATAAGATATTAAAACAGACTCGATAAAATAATTAACTTAATTCCTAATTTAATTTAAGGCGCTTATTCTTTCTAGAATAAACCAATCCATAGTGATTAGGATCTCTATCACATTCAAGTCTCTACAACAATCAATCTCCAGAAAAAAGAAAATCATTCAAGTTTCCAACTACTCTTTCAGTTTTCTACTATAAAGTATCTTTTGATACATTTGTACCTCAGTGATTATCATTATCCACTCTTAGAGAATGTTTCATTTATTGAAATCATTTATTGTAAGAATCTCAAGTCAAGGGGACTTGGAGATTGGGAATATCAGATTACAACTTGTAAGGGGGAGTGTATCCTAGTGAAAGGATAACTTTCCAGTGCAGAGAGTGTAACTGATCTTGTGAGTTAGTGAAAATCCCAGAGTGCCTGGGGACTGGACGTAGGTCAAGGATTTAGACCGAACCAGTATAAATTTTCTTGTGTCAAGCTTCTTCTTACTCCCCTCTGTTCTGCTATGTTTTAGCTCTATAAAACAGAGTATTCGAAAATTTTTTTAAATCCCCAATTCACCCCCCTCTTGTTGATTTGCTCCATTTACATTTTTAACATCCTAATTTTGACATAATTTACGTCCTTTTATTTGGGGACGTCTTTAAGGGGGACGAAGTACGAGAGAGAGAGAGAGAGATACCATGTCTGCAAAAAATAAAGGACACCTAAAGAAGTAGTTACGTTGTCCCAAATAAATTTTGGGACGCCAAAAATCATGTTTAAGGAATCTTAAAATTTTTTTGGGTTGCCACAAATTCAAAATTAAGCATATAGAAACGGAAAAATCGTGATTTTTGGCGTCCCAAATGTTGGGATCCGTACACGCAGAGGAGTAAAAAAAATTACGGATCCCTTAGGCGGATTGCTCAACGGCGTTTAAATCAAGGTTTAGGGTTTCCAAATCGTACATTTGCAGAACAATTTGAACTGGTGGGCTACCTTCTCGATCAGCAGAAGCCGACTCTTTAGAATCGCCTTCCTCTACCGGTATCCACACGAATAGCCTTCAGAAACACGAACGGAGGCGTGCTAGCGCCTCTGAACTGTGTGTCTCTCTATTTTCTATCTAGGGTTTCTCGCGGCTTTCTAATACGCTCGACTAAATGTCCCGTAGGTTTTTCTAAACCTTGGGCGTATTATATTCAAAACAAATTTTGAATCTAGATTAAAAAATATATTAATTAAATCTATCTAATAGATCTAATCAAATCTATTTATTTAACCCGAATTAAAAGCCCTCTGATTTAATTTATATTTATGAATTAAATCAAGATATGATATCGTTATATTTAATTTAAAATGAGGTCCGATATCTCAGTTCAAATTAAATCTGATATGCAATATCTTTATTCGAAATTAAATCTGAGATACAATATCTCGGCTCAAATTAAATCTGATATGCAATATCTTTGTTCGAAAATTAAATCTGTGATACAATATATCAATTTATTATAGTTATTTAATTTATCAAATAAATTAAATACTATATATAATAATATTATTGTCAATAAATAATATCATTATTATTTTCGAATTTAATAAATTTATATATATATATATATATATATATATATATATATATATATATATATACACACACACACACATACATCCTAGATTAAATAAGTATTCATTAAATCTTAAACACATTTAAGATTCAATGAATCTATCTCCTACATTGACTAACTTCTATATTTAATGTGGATTAGTTCAAATTGAATTATAGCTCAAGAAGGAGATAAGATATTATAGAAAGAAGAAATTGAAGAAAATATCAAGTTCAAGAAGAGGAAGAAGAAGACATATTTGAAGAATTAAATTATGAATATGATCAAGAGAAGAAGAAAGGAAGAAGACTTGATAAATGGAATGATAAAATCATCATACAAGTTGTTAGATTGATTCTACAAGTCTCCACGGTGATATAGAAGTTGGAATGACTCAAATCGCAATTAAAATGAGCTTGCTAAGTGATTCTAGCCTTTGGATGAAGTTACCTCGAGCCAAGGTCTCATCTGCCTCGAGTCAAGTGTTTCATAGTGTATTTTCGCCCTGGAAGGTGCTGCCTCGAGGTAACCAAGTATGTGCCTCGAGTCAGCAACCTCGAGGCAAGTTTCCAGCTAACTCGAGTCAAATGCAAGTCCTGAGCACTCTGTTCTACTTCAGCTTCGGGCGACCTCTGGTAATTCGACGATATCTCTCAAACCAGAGATCCGATTGAGGTGAAATCAATTTTGTTAGAAACTAGACATCCAAGCGGTCCTAGTCACACAAGAATAAAGTCCAAAGGAGGTCAGATGAAAGAGCTATGAATTGGGAGAATTCAAATGAGATGAAACCGGTGCCATTTTAGAGTAGACTCAAAGGGCTTTCCATCAAGACGTGCACCAGCCAAAACGGAGTTCGTACCAGGGAGTTATGATCTTCTAAAGTTGACACTCGAAATTCTGGAAGCAACAGATATCAATTCAAGATCAAAGAATTGAGAAGTGTTTTTAACTCGAGCCTCCTCAAATGTAACCTTGAGTCTCCGACTCGAGCCAAGCAATTCTTCACCTCGAGTCAAATGCTTATGGAATTAATGATTAAATGGTGATTGCCTCGAGCCAGAGTTTTGTTACCTCGAGTCAAAGCCAAACAGAAAGATAGAAGAAAGGAGATCAGTTTTTACCTCGAGCCAGTAAGTGTGCCTCGAGTCATCCAGACGTTTTGAAGAATAGAGAGCAGTATTTGACTCGAGCCAACCAATATACCTCGAGTCAAAATGGAGACAGAGAGTTAGACGAATTGGAAGCACTTTTAACTCGAGCCAACACCTTCACCTCGAGTCAACCACGCAGAGCAAGCAACATACAAATTATTTCAGCAAAGCAGTGAAATTTCAGAGATATTTCGGAAACGTTTGTTACCAATTAATTTCTACTTGCTACACTTCTAAATGTTATTAATCATGTTTGTTAGCAAATTTCAGATGATTAAAGTTTGAATTAGAATCAAAACTCAAGATGACAGATTTGTGTCGAAGCTTGAAGATGAACTCGCATATTTTGAGAAATATGATAGAAGACAATTCAATGAATTCAACAAGGAGCTTGAAGCTGAAGACTCATCTATAATGTTCTTCAATGAATTAAAAAGCTCAACTTGTTCATCGGCTTCAAATGCTACGATTTGAATATCCAACGGTAATATTCCAACGGTAATATTTTCCAACGGTCATATTCTAAAATGGAAAGAATTGCTCAAACGGACAAATACTCTTCAACCACTATAAAAGCATAAGCATTCAAGAAAGAAGGGTTAGAGACACGAGCTTGCATCTTCAATATGCCAATACTGTGTTAAACTCATACACCTACTCTCCACTCTCTGTTTTTCAATGTCGATGTAGTTTACAGTAGAGTGTGATGATCAATTGTACTTCGTTGCTTATTCATTTTCTCTATTAGAGAGAACACTTCTGATTATGAAATCATTGTAAGAATCTCAAGTCGTGGGACTTAGAGATTGGGTTATCGCTTACACTTGTAAGGGGAGTATATTCTAGTGAGAGAATAACTTGAGTATAGAGTGTAACTAATTGAAAGGAGTATCTCAGTGAGAGATTCGGCATCACAAGTGCCAGAGTAAACTTGTGGTTTGTAAAGGCTTCTCTTGTGCCCGGTTCAAACAAGAGGATAGTGGATTGAAATCTCAAGAGGATCTTGAGGACCGGACGTAGGTCGTGGATCGGCCGAACCAGGATAAATCTCTGTTTGCATATTATCTTCTCTAAACTCTTACATTTCCAGCATATATCTTTGAATCATTGATTACTGGGTTTATAAACTATTTCTGTGAATTGCGAAAAGATTTTCAAAGTTATCTAAAGATTTATCGGACACCCAATTCACCCCCTCTTGGGTGATTGCCGGCTCTTTCATTTGGTATCGAGCTAGGCTCTTGTTTAAAGGACTTAACGGTCTCAAGAGTTTTCAAATGGCTGATTTTGGGTGTTGCTTGTTTTCAGAAGGTTTCGATTATACCATTCCACCGTTTTTCAAAGATGTTGATTTTTGGTTTTGGAAAGCTAGAATGACCAGCTTTATTAAAGCGTTTGATTTTGATATGTGGAATGTTTTTATAAATGACTTTGATTTCAAACCAAGAAAGGATTGGACAGAAAACGAAAAGAAAATGTTTTCACCGAACATTAGAGCAATGAAAATTTTATATAGTGCTTTTGAGAAAATGATTTTAAGAAAATCAAATGTTGCTCTAGTGTTAAAGATATTTGGGATACTCTTGATTCTATATATACTTCTAACAATTGTGTTGAAGTTGAAAGTGTTGACAGTTCATCTGAAATCATAAGTTGTATATCCACGATTGATGAACAAACGGAAGTTGAGAATGAAGAAGGAGAAATCAGAAAGTGCTTCCATGCTTTAGTCAACACGAACAAGAGGAAGACAATTCCCAGGAGCTCATGCACGATTATGGTAAATCATTATCTAGAGCTCAAGATGCACATCTGGTAAACAATTCCAATTCTACTTGTGTAGTTAAGAAAAATGATTTTGAACATTTGCATAAATTTGTCTTTCAACCGATTATTGATTCTAATTTGAAAAGCAAAAATGCCTTCGAAAATAATGCTGGAAAATCATGTGGGAAGAAAGAATTTACAAATATGAGTTATTTGATATTGCATCCACTCAACCAGCACAACATTTGCAAAGCCGTTCAAAATAAGCATCACTCGTTATTTGCAATTATTGTGGAAAATCTGGTCACATTTCTCACACTTGCTATATTAGAAATTCTAATGTGAGAAATAAATATGTTTGGATTCGAAAGAACAAGTAAGTCCCAATACTAACAGTCAAGGACCCAAGTATAAGTGGGTACCAAAATGTCCATCCAATGCTTCATGTGTGCAGATTGATTTGAAAAGCAATGGACATAAAGGTACAGAGAAGATGAAGAAAAATCCAAGAGTTTCTCATGAGCCTAAAAGGAGACTCACATCGAACAGGAGAACTCTCAGTGCACCCATTGCTAGAACTACAAAGTCCAATCATAAGAAGCAATAGACACCCGTGAGAAGACTACATTCTGCCTCAAGAAGAGACTACAATGAAGTACCATTCAACTATCTTGAGGAGAATAAGAAAAGAAGGATCTCTCGTGCACAAAGGAAAAGACACTTGCTGTTTATATCTCTTGAGAAAGCTTGGTATGCACATAGAAAGACATATGAAGAATCAGTGGGTAAGCAAAATTAATCCTCCAAGTGCCTAAGGTAAAGGTATCCATTGGTAAAACCTCTTACGCTATTATCCGAATTATATATTGAGGTTTTACATTTTATAACCTTAGGAATGAACATTGCGAACTATTTTGAAATTGATTTTTCACATCCCTTAAAAAATCTACTTAATAAGTTTATAAAGGGATTGCAATGTTCAATAGTTTAATCTTTATGCATACATAATGATTTTTTAAAAAAAGGGTATCTCTTTTATGCATAAAGTCATGTTTAATTCATGTGCTCAATTGTTTGAATTGATTATATTCTTAAGAGTATGTAAGTTTTGTTCCTACAAGCTAACAATGATTGGATCCAAGTAAAGTTGGATACCATGGGAGAAAAAGACTTATATGGTTTTGTAGGATCAAAGAAAGCTTTTCAAGAGAGAAACTTCATAGACAAATAAATTCAACTCTTCAGAAAGCTGAAGAAGCAATGCTTGATGTTAATGGTGAAAGGAGACATCTGCATCAATCTATCTTAATCAAGCAAGCTTCCCTACAAGGACAAAAGGAATTACGGTGATATCTAAACCTTACCCTATACTGTACTTATATGAAATTCATAATTGGGTAATGAATACTTGTCCATTATTGTATCCCTTTAACAATCAACCATTTATGTCTTTCAAAATGTTTTTCAGATTGCTAAATGGACCAAGAGTGAATTTGTACATTACCTTCTGATTTTATGCTTTTGAAGTGCACAATTCTGAAATAGGTTTGATTCACCTTGTTTTGTGAAAATTCATACAAACGTTTTTGAAAATATTCATATTTGGTTGCATTCCAATAATGGTTCAAAATTGGAAGTTAATGTTGTAAATTGGATGTTGGATATGACTCATCTGGTAGAATTTTTCCTATCTCTTTTGTTAGCTCCAATTGATGTTTTGATGATAACTAAGATTTCAAATAAGATATACACAGAAGAAAGATAAGAAAAATGTCTTAACATTAGCCAAAATCACATTTTATCGATGAATGAATCTTCTGCCGTAAAACCTCGAGTCGAGTTGATTAGCCTCGAGTCAATCCATTCAATATATATATATAATCTTCATTTGCCTCGAGTTTGCAAGAAGTTTGCCTCGAGTCACCACCTCGAGTGAAAGTGAACCCTGCCTCGAGTCATCATTTCTCAACTTATTCTAAAGAATCATAAGCGGCCTCGAGTCTAACACGTATGTCTCAAGTCTATTGACCGTTCTGACTCGAGCCTATCGTATGTCTACCTCGAGTCTCCTAACTCGAGCCAGTGATAAAATTGCCTCGAGTTAATATTATCTCTGATTTGAAAATTACTCTATTTCTATCTGATATCCCTGAGATTCTTCAATGATTGTTCATATTAACTATCATTCATTTACTAACATGCGTTTGACCAATCTGCTTATCAGATTTCAATTTACTATGTTTTATAAAAATGCATACAAATGTTTTTGAAAAAAAATACTTTGATTGCATTCAAATGGAGATTCAAATTTGGAATTTCAATCTTTTTATATTGAATGTCAGATATGCCTCAAATTTGTCCAGTTGAATTTTTCCTAGCCTTCACATTTTGATCTTTGGAGATCAATGTGCTGCTTGAACTCTTTTGTTTCATTCTCTAACTAGTTGGACTTCATGTCTAACGAGTTATTCCTATATGAGGTTCAAGCCTACCTTCAAGAAAAGAATTCAATTTGTGAAACTGATATGCTTACTGCATAATTTCTCATTGGCAAATTATTCCAAGCTTTATAAATGTTCATTAGTGCATTGAATGATAATGCATTAACCATTAATGGAATAGCTCACTAGGATGATATTCTGAACTCTAATCATTTGGATTAATGTGCTTCATCATTCAGAATCCTAGTATTCTCTTTGTTGCTCAAATACATCAGTATTTGTCTCCATCTATATTATGAGTAACGATAGATGCATATCCTTAATTTTAATCTTGCCTTGAGTATTCATATATTTCTAATTCTAAGAAGCAAGATTATCTCTTGGTCATAGCAAAGTCATTATGCATTTATATCTCTATTGTACTAAGCATGTTTCGATAATGCTCTATCCTTATGACTTTTGCTTTTGAGAAAATTCTTCTACTTGTTAATCTCAATGTTTGACATGTTCTTCCAAATCGAAAGCATTCTGATACATTCTAATATACTCTCTAAACTGTTGATTTCCACCATGGTGTGAGCATCGATTTTAAACATGCTCCAAAAATGTGGTTAATGATTCGAGTAAAAATTGCTTTCAACTTTATCAAACTTGAATCAGAAAGCTTCTATCACATTTGCTGTTAAAATAACTCGAGTTTCGGGTTCATGCCTCGAGTCAAGTTCTTTGAAAAACTAAGTCGAAATATGCTTGAACTTTGACTGACTCGAGTGCACAAGTTTAACTCGAGCCAGATCAGTTTAATGAAAAAAAAAATTACAATGCTTTTTGATTAAACTTACATGCATTTGTATCAATGACATCTTTTCTACATAAAGTGTATTTACAAATTGTCATTGAGAAATAACATTCTTGGCATCATTTAATTATTACACTTTTGATTCATTGGATTGAATTTATTTGATTGGGTAAAATTATGTGAAAAGGAGCAGCTCATGTTTTAAATATTTGATCATTTCTTGTATAACTTTCTGCTACCTTCTTTATATTTGCTTTTGAAACTCTACTGCTAATCTCTAATTTGCTTTATCTTTAAGATTGCAAGATGGTTAATGTTTCAATATCTATAGAATTGTGTCTAATCATATGGACTCAAGAAACATTGGGTACCAAAGAGTAAATATTTGTTTTGCAGGATCCTCTGCTCTTGCATTAGAAAATAATGAGAAGCTTGTGAGGTCTTCTCCTGTGAACAACAAGTAATTGTTGCAGAATCAATCAAGCTATCTGGAAAAAGAACTTCAACTACACTGAGCTTACAACAAACATATTGAAGTTCGTCATTCCTGCATGAAAAGATTATGCAACTTTGTGAAACTCATCCTTATGCATCAAATATGGAAGATCCTAAGTATTGATCACATCAACCAATAGCGGCTAGCCAATGATGCATCTATGGATTAAATTGATTATGACTTGAGTAATTACGATATTACTTAAGTGAGGTATTGTATTCTGAGATAATGTGCATATGTCATGCTTGGCTAACTTGATTTCACTCATTTCATTTTATTTCATGAAGTTTTGCCCAAGCACATTCATTTTTCTAACAGTATTGCATATTAATTGTTAATACGTGAGTAGTGGGACAATACTAGAAGTATTCAAGTGGAATACTCAAGTACTGTCAGGCTGCCTATTTGATTTAACGCAGCATTTGATAAGTATGATTCATTTGCTGTGCATCATTTTATAAATGAAAAGGCATATGTTTGAAAAGCATCATTTTTATATACTACTCTTTATCTTCACTTGATCAAGATTTTGAAAACGTCATATACCTTGTGCATCACCTGTGCTTTATCCTCAATTCATTTAACATTGGTATAACATCATTATTTGGCATTGTTAAAGAGAATGCATTCATTAAGGGGGAGCTTCACCTTCATCTGTGTTTTTCTATCTTAAAGCTCATCTCCTTTATTTGAAGAAAACCCTCTTTAGCATACTCATCTGCATTCACTATGTTTGTATTAGTTTTGATGATAAGTTAATGTCATATTTTCCTTTCATTATCTTGATTTGAAAATATCATATAGAAAGGAATATTTTGATAGCTAGCTACAAAGGCCGTAAGAAAATGAGTAAAATTAGCGGCTGATATACCATGTAATGCCACAGTAGAGGTATCACTACGAAATTACATTTGGTATGCACTAACAAAGCTCTTTTGCAAAGAAATTTTTATGTGGCGGGAGAATCATTATGTACTAGGACATTCCTTAATGTGCTACAAGGAGCAATATCTAAAAAGAAGGAGGAAAACTTTTTGATGCTAGCTGAAACATGTTCTACATAAGTGATCTATGATGAAAATGATGGTAGTCAAGTATTGATCATATTCACTCATATGAGATAACCCTCAAGAAGCAAGTACATCCATTTTCACATCTCAAAGGATATTCATAATCCTTCCATTAAGCACACTACAGATGAACTCACACGACAAGAACAAGCAAGCAAATGGACTTCATTAATCATTCATCAATTTGCGTAACCTACATGAGCATTTCGAACCTTATCTTGTTATATTCAAGAAATTTTGCATATGGTTGATATTTATATGCTTTAACAGTGAAATATGTTTTTTGAAAAACTCTCCAAAATCTTCAAATTTGTTTTCATAAAAACATTACAAATTGCATCATATTACTAATGAAAACAATTTCAAATCGGGGGGAGAAAATCACTTCCTTGACTTATTCTAATTTGGTTTCATAGTTGTCTCTCTACTAGAATTTCTTCTTTACTTCAACTTTTTGCTAATGACAAATAAGGGGGAGAGAATGACAAGAAAAATATGTTGGGTTTAATACATTTTCATATTCATACATATTTTTCTTAAAGTATTTGCCATCATCAAAAAGGGGGAGAATGTTGGTTTTATATTAGTTTTGATGATGTCTTATATAAGTGTCATTCTTAAAGAGCAAAAGTTGATTGGTATATTTATCTCCTACATTGACTAACTTCTATATTTAATGTGGATTAGTTCAAATTGAATTATAGCTCAAGAAGGAGATAAGATATTATAGAAAGAAGAAATTGAAGAAAATATCAAGTTCAAGAAGAGGAAGAAGAAGACATATTTGAAGAATTAAATTATGAATATGATCAAGAGAAGAAGAAAGGAAGAAGACTTGATAAATGGAATGATAAAATCATCATACAAGTTGTTAGATTGATTCTACAAGTCTCCACGGTGATATAGAAGTTGGAATGGCTCAAATCGCAATTAAAATGAGCTTGCTACAGTGATTCTAGCCTTTGGATGAAGTTACCTCGAGCCAAGGTCTCATCTGCCTCGAGTCAAGTGTTTCATAGTGTATTTTCGCCCCCTGGAAGGTGCTGCCTCGAGGTAACCAAGTATGTGCCTCGAGTCAGCAACCTCGAGGCAAGTTTCCAGCTAACTCGAGTCAAATGCAAGTCTGGAGCACTCTGTTCTACTTCAGCTTCGGGCGACCTCTGGTAATTCGACTATATCTCTCAAACCAGAGATCCGATTAAGTTGAAACCAATTTTTTTGGAAACTAGACATCCAAGCGGTTCTAGTAGCACAATAATAAAGTCCAAAGGAGGTCATATGAAAGAGCTATGAATTTTTGAAGATGACAGTGACATCACCGTCACACTGTTTTTAACTCGAGCCTCCTCAAATGTAACCTCGAGTCTCGCACTCGAGCCAAAGTATTCTTCACCTCGAGTCAAATGCTTATGGAATTAATGATTAAATGGTGATTGCCTCGAGCCAGAGTTTTGTTACCTCGAGTCAAAGCCAAACAGAAAGATAGAAGAAAGGAGATCAGTTTTTACCTCGAGCCAGTAAGTGTGCCTCGAGTCATCCAGACGTTTTGAAGAATAGAGAGCAGTATTTGACTCGAGCCAACCAATATACCTCGAGTCAAAATGGAGACAGAGAGTTAGACGAATTGGAAGCACTTTTTAACTCGAGCCAACACCTTCACCTCGAGTCAACCACGCAGCAAGCAACATACAAGAGCGAGAATTCTTCAGGTGAAATTTCGTAGATGTTTCGGAAACGTTTGTTACCAATTAATTTCTACTTGCTACACTTCTAAATGTTATTAATCATGTTTGTTAGCAAGTTTCAGATGATTAAAGTTTGAATTAGAATCAAACTCAAGATGACAATTTGTGTCAAAGCTTGAAGATGAACTCGCATATTTTGAGAAATATGATAGAAGACAGAATTCAATGAATGCAGCAAGGAGCTTGAAGAAATGAAGCTGAAGACTCATCTATAATGTTCTTCAATGAATTAAAATGCTCAACTTGTTCATCGGCTTCAAATGCTACGATTTGAATATCCAACGGTAATATTTCCAACGGTAATATTTTCCAACGGTCATATTCTAAAATGGAAAGAATTGCTCAAACGGACAAATACTCTTCAACCACTATAAAAGCATAAGCATTCAAGAAAGAAGGGTTAGAGACACGAGCTTGCATCTTCAATATGCCAATACTGTGTTAAACTCATACACCTACTCTCCACTCTCTGTTTTTCAATGTCGATGTAGTTTACAGTAGAGTGTGATGATCAATTGTACTTCAGTGCTTATTCATTTTCTCTATTAGAGAGAACACTTCTGATTATGAAATCATTGTAAGAATCTCAAGTCGTGGGACTTAGAGATTGGGTTATCAGTTTACACTTGTAAGGGGAGTATATTCTAGTGAGAGAATAACTTCGAGTACAGAGTGTAACTGATTGAAAGGAGTATCTCAGTGAGAGATTCGGCATCACAAGTGCCAGAGTAAACTTGTGGTTTGTAAAGGCTTCTCTTGTGCCCGGTTCAAACAAGAGGATAGTGGATTGAAATCTCAAGAGGATCTTGAGGACTGGACGTAGGTCAGGGATCGGCCGAACCAGGATAAATCTCTGTTTGCATATTATCTTCTAAACTCTTACATTTCCAAAGATATATCTTTGAATCATTGATTACCGGTTTATAAACTATTTTCGTGAATTGCGAAAAGATTTTCCAAGTTTTCAAAAGTTTTATCTGACACCCAATTCACCCCCCTTGGGTGATTGCCGCCTCTTTCAATTGCGACTACCCAATTCATATGAGGATCGTTGATAAGTACAATGACTTGCCCCTAGGGCATAATTTCCAACAGACTCCCACTTGCACTAGGTGCAATCATTAATTACCTTAATTCCCATTGTCCTAACATGACACTCATATTTTACTTGTACAAGCGGCTTAGTAAGAGGATCAAGGTCATTGTTTATGCGATATAACCTATCGTACAACCATGTCACGTCCCTTTTGTCACGCGATAATTTGGTCAAGGATGAGGCATGGAAAATGTCAACTTCCTGTTCTTGACCATTACTTTCGATTCTTGAGTGCTCTAACAATTGAGATGGAAACTCCTTTTCATCGTAGTATGGCCATACATTTCTCAGACTCACTCATCGAGGGGCCTAGTATTATCTCTCTACAAATGTGAGGGACAAATCCCATCTTGACCACTCACATTCCTCCGCATGAGAACCACTGATCCCGATCCTAGCCTTTATCATCACCCTGGTCAAAGGTGACTTTTGACTAGGTCAAAGACCAGCGACTCATCATGTAGGAATCCATGATGATCTCAGTCAAAGGGCGTTGTGACGCGGTTATACATGAGAAAAGCTTATGACTTATTCCATGCAGCTTTCTCATAGTGGGTCGGTCCAAGACCTTGTACTCTTACAAGTGCCTATGACTTTGACTCGTATCCCCATACTCATCAAAGTCACATCGGTCTTATTTCATCTTCGCTCCGCGGAGATGACCGACCAAGGACATTTAGGATAATCTATTAGATATATCCAGGATACAGTTATCACTATAAACATGCAAATGAAATGATAACTAAAGGAGAATACTTTAAATAACATTAACGTTTAAAGTATAATGACTTGCTTTCTCCTGGTACTTTGCATAATAATTTTTTTTTTGTATCACCTCTATCATTGATTTCTCTGATAAGATGAAATCGCTTGAGTATATGGTTGGTCCTTTGATGTGACCTAGGCTCCTTGATCTGCGGAATAGCGCTGCTATTGTCACAGAACAAGTCTATTGGATTTGAGATGGTAGGAACCACCCCTAGTTCATTAATGAACTTACTAATCCAAAAGGCCTCCTCAATGTGCATCCGATCTTTGCTATATACTCAGCTTCTATTGCAGAATCAGCTACAGTGCTCTGCTTAGAGCTCTTCCAGCTTACCGCACCACCATTCAAAATGAATACATATCCTGATTGCGATCTTGAATCATCTTGGTCAGTTTGGAAACTCGCATCTGTGTAACCAGTCACACAGAGCTCATCTTCCAAGCCACCATATACCAATAATAAGTCCTCATAGCTTCTTAAGTACTTAAGGATATTCTTGATATCTGCTGGTCATACTCAAGGCAAATGACACATCAGGTCGAGTACATAACATGGCATACATGATAGATCCAATGGCGGAGGCATATGAAATCTTACTCATGCGGTCTCTTTGATCCTGTGTACTAGGACACAGATTCTCACCGAGATGGATGCCATGAGACATGGGCATATTACCCCCTTTTGAATTCTGCATACGGAATCTATGCAGTATCTTGTCTATGTATGTGCTCTGACTTAGGCCTATCAGCCTCTTAGATCTATCTCTATAGATCATAATCCCAAGGATGTAAGTGGCTTCGCCTAAATCTTTCATTGAGAAAGACTTTCCTAACCAAGACTTGACACTCGCAAGGTAGGAATGTCATTCCCAATGAGTAGGATGTCATCAACATAAAGCACTAGAAATACAATTGTGCTCCCACTAACCTTCTTGTAAACACAAGGTTCATCTATCTTTTGAATGAATCCAAACTCTTTGACTACTTCATCAAAACGATGATTCCAGCTCCGAGATGCTTGCTTCAATCCATAAATGGACCTTTGAAGCTTACAAAATTTACCAGAGTCCTTTGGACGCACAAAACCCTCAGGTTGTGTCATGTACACATCCTCAAGGAGATTTCCATTAAGGAAGGCTGTTTTGACGTCCATCTGCCATATATCATAGTCATAATATGATGCAATGACAAGAAGGATTCGATTGATTTGGCCATTGCAATCGGGGAAAAGGTTCCATCATAGTCCACACCATGAGTTTGGGTGAATCCTTTTGCAACCGCCGTGCCTTGAAGATATTTACTTTGCCATCCATGTCGTTTTCTCTTTGAAAACCCACTTGCACCCAACGGTTTTTACACCTTCAGGTGGATCGACTAAGGCCCATACCTCACTGTCGTACATGGATTGCATTTCAGACTTCATGGCACCAAGCCATCTTTCGGAGTTGGGTCCCACCATGGCCTCGCGATAGGTAGTTGGCTCATTGTGCTCAATGAGCAAAACATCACGGCTTTCAGTAATCAGAAATCCATATCTCTGAGGCTGTAGTCGTGTTCTATCAAACCTTCGTGGGTCTTGTGTTACATGAGTAGGCTCAACAACTTGTTGTGAGTCTTCTCCGGTTTCCATCTGTGGTTCTACATTGTCCTGTGACTCTCGAACTTCTTCGAGGTTCACCTTACTCCCACTGGTTCTTTTAGAGATAAACTATTTTTCCAAAAGACACCATTCGAATAACAAATACTTTGTGATCGGTGGGATTGTAGATATAGTATCCTTTAGTTTCCTTAGGATACCCCACAAAGAGGCATTTTGAGGATCTCGGATGATAATTTATCGAGGCTTGATGTTTGACATAAACCTCACATCCCCAAATTTTAAGAAATGACAAACCGGGTTTCTTCCCGACCCATATCTCATATGGTGTTTTTTCAACTGCCTTTGACGAAACACGATTTAGTGTGAACGCAGCTGTTTCTAGGGCATGGCCCCAAAAGGAAGGTGGAAGATCTGTTTGACCCATCATAGATCGAACCATATCTAATAGAGTTCGATTCCTCCGCTCAGAAACACCATTCCATTGAGGTGTTCTTGGAGGAGTAAGTTGCGAGACGATCCCACAACTCCTAAGATGGTCAATGAACTCTTGGCTCAAATATTCACCACCCCGATTAGATCGAAGTGTCTTAATTGTTTTGCCAAGTTGATTTTGCACTTCATTTTGGAATATTTTGAACATTTCAAAAGATTACGACTTATGTTTCATTAAATAGATATATCTATATCTACTGAAATCGTCTATAAATGTAATGAAGTACAAATGACCTCCTCTGGCAGATGTATTCATTGGTCCACACACATCAGTATGTATGAGGCCCAATAAATTGGTGGCTCTCTCACTGTGTCCAGTAAAAGATGTCTTTGTCATCTTTCCCAATAAACAAGACTCGCATGTATCAATTGATTCAAAATCAAATGAGTTAAGAAATCCATCTTTATGGAGTTTTGAAATGCGTTTCTCATTTATATGGCCTAGACGACAATGCCATAGATAGGTCGGATTCAAATCATTTGACTTGAACCTTTTAGTAGTTATGTCATAGATTCGTCCATTCAATTTTCTACTGTCCTTGAGACCCTAGCATTTATTCAAATGTGAGATCCACATGTAGTATCCAATACCCTTGTTGAGGAAGTAGAAAAGCGATTATCTATGACATAGATACTTGAAGCGATAGCCCCGCTATCCTTCTTGTTCTTCTCCAGATCTTCGAGGTAGAGTTTGCAATTCCTTTTCAAATGACCAAGTTCATTGTAAAAGAAACAGATTCTATCCTTCGGAGGTTTTGCCTTCTTGGCTTTCCGTTTCATTCCCCTTCCTTTCTGAATAGTCAAAACAGTATTGGGCCTCTTCGTAAGGCTTAGCTCAGCAGTTTTGAGCATTTCATGCAGTTCAGAAATTGATTCCTCCATTTGTTCATGTTGTAATCCATGACAAAGTTATCATAACTTCCTGGGAGTGAGTTGAAGATCACATCTGTAGCTAACTCTTAGGACATGGGGAATTCAAGCCTCTCAAGGTGGTCAATGTAGCCTTTCATTTCCAATAAATGAGGACTAACTGATTCACCTTCAGTCATCTTTCAAGAATGAAAGGCCTTTGTGGTCTCATACCTCTCTTGCCTTGCCTCGTTCTTGGAACATTTCCGTAGGATGAACAATCATCTCGAGGCCTCCACATGTTCTAGATCTCTATTGAGGTCTAGAAGCATAGTGGCAAGCATCGAGCATCTCTGTATCCACGAGTCATCCTTATGCTTCGTATAAGCATTAGTCTGAGCTCTTGGATCAGTAGCTGTAGGCTCGTCAGGAATGGGTTGATTGATGAGATACTATTTTCTTTCGTGTTTACGATCAACGCTTAAGTTCCCAAACATGTCAAGAAAGTTTGTCTCATCGAGTTCGTCCTTCTTAAGGACTGATCGCATTGATGGTGTTGAAGTATTACTAGACTACATGATTCTACAACTAAAGATATGCAAAGTTTAATTAATAATATCTCACAGAATTAAGAACCTTCATTATAATTAGTGGGCTAAGATCCATATTTGGCTTAAATTTAAGTCCGCTTTGGCAGGACTCTTAAATTAAGTTATTTAGGTAGGCAAACCCCTTGCCAATTACATCATATGTAACTCTTAGATCTTTATGGGATTCAATCATCATATGACGTGTCATGTTTAATCCCATCTAATGCCTTGAGATCCAAAACCGTTTTGATAATCTCAATTAAGTCCGGACAATAATGAATATTGAGTATCACCATTACTCACTCTTGTCTCACCAAGATAACTCGATGCATCCACTTTGGTGGAACATACAAATGGGCGATCTAGGTTTTGACAAGTATTCATTTATTGGTGGCATTATGACTTAAGATTTTGTTTAGAGGGTATAATTTAATTAATCCTATTAATTCTACTTATATGAATGCAATCACTATTGTATCTCATATAATATCTAAATTAATTATGAGTGATCTAATCAAAACATAATTAAAACTCTAAATTTATTATGAGTGATCTAATCAAATCATAATTAAAACTCTAAATTAATCATGCAATGATCAAATCAAGACATAATTAAAATTGTGACACAACATGGCTCAACCTTAACCTAAAATCCTCTCAAGCCAATGAGAGGACTTCTCTAAAACAAAAAGAAATACATCAGGAGAAACCTCGTTTCAACATACGAGTGAGTGGGATGAGAAAAGAATGTACATCAAGAGCATTTAGAGAGAAAGGCATGGCTCGCAGGCCATATTTAAAATTTACAACAATTGTAAAACTCTAGAGCCATGTTGTTCACCATACCCAAACAACATTTGAAAGGTAAATCACAATATACATTAATTCATACATTTATGAAATAAAATATTATGATTAAACTTATCATGATTTAAATTCTCTAATTTAAATTATATTATATACTATATATAATATAATATCATGATTTAAATTATATTATATCCTATATATAATATAATATCATGATTTAAATTCTCTAATCTATATTATATTATATCCTATATATAATATAATATCATGATTTAAATTCTCTAATTTAAATTATATTATATCCTATATATAATATAATATCATGATTTAAATTCTCTAATTTATATTATATTATATAATGAATATAATATAATATCATGATTTAAATTCTTGAGTTCTATAATGAATATACAATGAGTCTTGAGGGTCCCTACTGGTTCGAGAATGTGCAATTTTTAATATCCTCTTTATTTATAAGATTCTCTCATTAAATTGTTCATCATACCCCTTTCTCCAATGTGATCAATCGCTCTTCCCGCTATTCTAAGGCGAAGAGTAGCTTTTGGATTAAGGTAACAACCCACCAACGAGTTTTGACTTAAATAGCATCACTCCGGTACTGAACTAATTTTTTTTTTTTCAAAAATAATTTCGCAAAAAAATGTGATTTTCGAAAATTGAAACCCTAACATTCCGAACGTTATTCTGCCACCTCAGCGTGATCCTGAACGATTCAGAACCACGCGTACTAGCCTTACAATCCGATCTAAACAATTCAGAAACGGACGCCTAAATCTGACTAGCAATCCGTAGGGAGAATATGTTTTAAATCATACACGTTTCGGTAAACATATATCGATTTAAACACATATAAGATTCAGTTATTGCATATATATCACATATATAAACACACGTAAAACCTAATTTAAACGCACGGTTGAGTTGGCTCTGATGCCACTGTTGGGATCCATACACGTAGCGAAGTAAAAAAAATTACGGATCCCTTAGGCGGATCGCTCAACGGCGTTTAAATCAAGGTTTAGGGTTTCCGAATCGTACCTTTGCAGAACAATTTGAACTGGTGGGCTACCTTCTCGATCAGCAGAAGCTGACTCTTTAGAATCGCCTTCCTCTACATGTGTGTCTCTCTATTTTCTATCTAGGGTTTCTCGCGGCTTTCTAATACGCTCGACTAAATGTCCCGTAGGTTTTTCTAAACCTTGCAGGCGTATTATATTCAAAACAAATTTTGAATCTAGATTAAAAAATATATTAATTAAATCTATCTATTAGATCTAATCAAATCTATTTATTTAACCCGAATTAAAAGCCCTCTGATTTAATTTATATTTATGAATTAAATCAAGATATGATATCGTTATATTTAATTTAAAATGAGATCCGATATCTCAGTGCAAATTAAATCTGATATGCAATATCTTTATTCGAAATTAAATCTGAGATACAATATCTCAATTTATTATAGTTATTTAATTTATCAAATAAATTAAATACTATATATAATAATATTATTATCAATAAATAATATCATTATTATTTTCGAATTTAATATATATTAAATCAAGATATGATATCATTACATTTAATTTAAAATGAGATCTGATATCTCAGTTCAAATTAAATCTGATATGCAATATCTTTATTCGAAAATTAAATATGAGATACAATATCTCAATTTATTATAGTTATTTAATTTATCAAATAAATTAAATACTATATATAATAATATTATTGTCAATAAATAATATCATTATTATTTTTGATATATTTATATATGCATATATATATATATATATATATATATATATATATACACACACATCCTAGATTAAATAAGTATTCATTAAATCTTAAACACATTTAAGATTCAATGAATCTGGACACTCTTACTCGTGTTGGGCCATTTGAAAGACTTGGCTATCACCCAAGAGGGGGGTGAATTGGGTGTTTGATTAAAAACTTAGAACTTTAAGAACTTTTCTTCACTTGCTGGAAATAGTTTGAATGTCAATAATAATTTATAAAGTGATAAGCAATCATTCATATATCTTTGGAATGTAAGAGATAAGGGAAGAGAATATGCAAGCGGTGATTTATCTTGGTTCGGCCCAATCCTTGACCTACGTCCCAGGTCCCAAGCTCTACTTGAGAATTTCAATCCACTATCTTCTTTCAACTTGATTACACGTTACGTACTTGAAGTAATCCTCACACTAGGACTTACTCCCCCTTACAAACTATAATCAATACACTCGTTTGATTACACACTCGCACTCAAGTAATCCTCTCACTAGGATTCACTCCCTTACAAGTTGTAATCAACACAATGTATTTCCCACTCAAGATCACCCAATCTTGAGTAACTCTAAGAGTAGAATGATAGGATGTTTACAATGATTCTTCTCTCTCAGAAGTGGATGGATAAACACTGAAGTACAATACAAAACATTTCACTCTCTATGATTTATAGACATTGAAAATCGAGAGTAAATGATATAAAGATCGAGTATTAGCATGTTGAAGATGTAAGCTTGTTCTCTCGCTTTGTTGTTGTGTCTTTGAAGGTTTGTATGCAGCTCTATATATAGCGGCAAATCTTCATATGACCGTTGCTTCTCAATTCTGAATTCCCTCCATTCGAAATTCTAGCCGTTGAGACTCACGGCCTTTTCTGATTTCTAACTTTTGCTCTGCATTGAAGATTATGACCGTTATGTCATTTAATGACTTTCCTTTATTTGTTCAGGGAATCATTCTGAGTAATGGCTATATCAATTGTTTCCAAGTGAAGGATTTCTTCTTCTTGAATTTTCCTCTGTTTGACGAGTGAAAGTAAATGTTCTGATTTTCCGTTTCGTCAACAGTGGTTGATTCCTGTCATGAACATTAATTCGAATGCTGAATCTGTTTGGCTTATGTCCATTGGAGTATTTCATCATCTGAATGATTTAATCCTTTGGAGAAGCATTACAATTGAGTAGACAACTTCGTTTCTTCAAGTTTCTCATTGGATTCAGTTATCTTTCCCATTTCTGAGATTATGCAGCAAGTTCATCTTCTAGATCTTGATTTCTATCAAGATTGATGTTCTCTCAAGCTTTAATAATGTTAAGAAGAAGTATAAGTCATTTGGGTAATCATGTGGATGTTCTTTGATGAGAAACGAGACTTTCGAACTTCTGTTTTTCTGAATCAGGGTCATGAACTCGAGCTTGGATAAGTAGGCTCGAGTTTGCAAGGGTCAGCATTTGTGTGACGTGAATATCACTGTCAACTTCATAAATTCATAGCTCCTTCATATTGACTCCGTTTGGCTTCAATTATATATCAAAATGACGCATTGGGAGTCTAGTTTCATATGCCACTGGTTTCACTTCAATCCGATCTGTATTTTAGGAGATATCATCGAATGACCACACGTCGCCCGAGTGAAACGTGAAACAGAGTAGCTGAAATGTTGAACACGCTGTAAGCTCGAGTTTGCCAACTAATAGGCTCGAGTTTGCCTTGTCCAGAGACACGAAGTGCTGAAGACACTACAGGCTCGAGTTTGCTAATGATGGGCTCAAGTTTGGAGTTCCAAACCTGAGGTTTGAGTTCTAAGCTCGAGTTTGACTTGTCCCGAGGCGCCGGAGTTGCCGAGGACATTACGGGCTCGAGTTTGCAAGTTATGAACTCGAGTTTGCTCATCCTGGAACTGATTTTTGATGGTTTAAACTCGAATTGATCCGTTCCAGCTTCCATATGATCTTGGATACTTCTAGCATCAATATAAGAACTTCAATAAAGATATTCCATTGCATTGCAAGTTCTTCCTTCTTCAATTTCTTCTCTCCTTCTCCCCAAAATCATTTGATAACCTCTTGCTTCCTTAATATTATGATATTCCCATTATATTGTGCAAGAGCTTCTTTCTTCAATCAACATTCTCCATCATAAAACTTTGCATCTACATTAAATATAATAATTAGTCAAAGTAAAAGATAAATGTAGTATGCAACCTTTTTGCTATTAAGAATGACATCTATATAAGACATCATCAAAACTAATCAAAACCAACACCATTCTTGTGTGCGACCCTGTAGGCCCACATGAGATTGGCAGCGGGTCAATACTATACCAGCCCACAAGTCGCAAGCGGCCTCTAGCAAGACATTGCGACTACCCAATTCATATGGGGATCGTTGATAAGTACAATGACTTGCCCCTAGGGCATAATTTCCAACACCAAATATATTTATGATGTGCCTTTGACCTAGAAAATAATATAATAAAGGGGATTTCCCTTGATGCTGGCAGACTCTAGGACAGATCACGTGTGTTTAACCATGGGAGGTATTTTTTCCTAAAAATAGACTTAATAATGGTCACATAGCCTTTGGAATCACTGCAATGGAACACTTATACAATGACTTATTAATTGTCACATAGCCTTTGCTCAATAGACTTACCAACAGTTCATTGAGAATTCTGCCAGTTTTGACTCTAGACAAAAACGAGTTGAGTATAGGGGTAAAATTGTTAAATGAAATTAGTAGGGTGTGTGAAAGAGATTTTTCGTGGCTCTCAAAATAACCAGATTCAATAAAATATTTGCAGTAATAGGGAACCTGGATCGTTTTCCCAACGAATTCGAAGCGGGTTTGATTGGAATAACAGTGAAACAGAAACAGTAAAAATGGGGGTTTTTGGTTCAAACAGATAAAAAATGAAATAATAGAAACAAAACGAAATGAAACACAGAATAAACAGATAAATAAAAGATCAACCCAGGATTTTGAATTCCACCACTTTCCTTCCTCGGACGAAAACAGATTTTGAAACGAACTCGCGATTGATTCTGGACGAACCGAAATCTCTGCGTTCATCCAGAAAATCCCTCAACTAGACGATCGCCTAGCGTTTATCCGAACAGTGGCGTGTCACTGTGCGATCGCACAACAAGCACTTGAACCTAGTTCGAACTGAATCCTTGGGATTTCTCAATCTGGGCGTTAAATCTAACACCCAATCCGAAGGTAAATCGAATCCGAAATTACAAAACAGAAACGAATTTGTTACCGTTAAGAACGAGTCCTCTGGATAGTGGAATCCTCAATCCGTGGGCTAATCACCGAAGCTTAGCCCATCATGGCTATGCAGAACGAAAATGGAACAGAAATGAAGAAGTTCTTCATGAACACGAAGAACACGATGAACAAATGAAGAACAGTTGAGAGAAAATAAAACTTCTGTATTTAATCCAAAACTGAGTAAAAACTTGAATGACAATGTGTTTGTGGCTTCCATCTAACTTAAAGTTAACCTAAAATGGAAATGGGCTCCAATGGTTCAGCCCAAAACGGAAATAAAATAAAAGTGGACTTTAATTACAAAATTCGAGCCCAAATAAAAATCCAGAAATATACATTTGAATTTGGCTCACATTGACCGTCTTCTTGTCCGAATCAGACTTTCAAGTCTTCATAACAATTGTAGCTCTTTGAATCATCTAAAATATGAAACAAGAATGAGGCAAATCCGATGTCTGGTTCAAGAGTTATGGTAAAATTAGTGAAGCAATGTAAAACTGGAAATTTATCATTAAATATGGCTAAAAGCTAATCAAAGGCCCAAAGCCCAAATAAGTATAAAAGCCATTTTTTTATTAACTAAAGAGTCCTAAATTATTAATCAAGAGATAAAAAGAAGTGTATGAAATATTCAATTATCAAATTCCCCTACACTTATCTTTTTGCACTTCTGAGCAAAATTCAAAGAAAAAGACTAAAAGGAAATACTCTTTTTTTTTTTCTAACAATTGCTAACAATGCAAAAACCTAATAAGGGACACAAAGCTTCAAAAGACCAATCATTCAAGACCAAAATCCTTTCATCTCAAATTACAGATCATGGCAATCTTAATCAATGATGCTAACCACAAAAGATGGTCTCTCAAAGGATGCTCTCAATTAATCTCTCAAGTGTATAGGGTAAATTAGTGTATCGCTCAAATTCTACTCAAGAAAATTGTTCTACCATAAGCTTGCTCAATTTCTACGTCTCCACTACTCATAACACATGCATGCACAAATCAAGAGAGCTTGTTATTAAAGGTTGTAATGGGGCTAGGGTGAAGGTAGGTAATAGTATGGAATGAGAGGCTAAGGACCAAAGAAATTAAAAAGAGCACTGATTAACACAATCATTCTCTCTATGTATGATTTTTTTTATATATCCCCTTTCTTTCTATGTATTTTCTTTTCTTTTTCTTTCTTTCTTTCTGTTTGTTTTCTTTTCTTTTCTTTTCTTCTTTTCTTTCTTTATAATCACAATGACAAAATCAAATATCTCCCCCCACACTTAAACTGTTGCACTCCTGAGCAACCCCCACACTTAAACACAAAACCTAGGTGAAACCAATGCTCAATAAATTTCCAAGGTGCGGAATAAAATGATTTTACGCTTAGGCTTGTAATGTGGTTTAGAAAAGAATGAGTCAAAAAGGCACAAAGGGGCTAACAAAGGAACATAATGCAAGGGAAAGCTATTTGGCCAAAGTGGGAAATTAAAAGAAAGAAAACAAGCTTCCATCATATTCATGCACGTAAGTGAAAAATGTAGTTTCAAAAGAAAAGGAGCAAGTTCTAGAGAACACAAATCATGAGCAGATGCACACATGAAAGAAAGAATGGTAAAAGATGAATTCCATTCATGCAGGCCCAAAACTTCACAAGGTCAATACCAACTTAAGCAATCAACATCACCAAATCAACCACCAAGACATGTAATCGAAGAGTCAAGAATTGTAGACCCAACAGAATGATCCATTAAAACCAAAATGTCCAAGTTCATAATATGTAGCAATCATAGAAAGAGAGACTGTATTTATTTTCAAAAAGCAAAGTGAAAGGAGAAAAAAAATGAAAACAAATAAAAGAAAGATGGAGAAGAAAGAAGAATACTCCCCAAGGGGTTTATGGAGGATAGGTGGCATCAATGAGGAGAATCTCTTCTTCCTCATGCTACTGCTAGGATCCCTCATGAAATTGCTTGAGGTGATGCCCATTTACCTTAAAAGTTCGTCCTGTGGGTGGATCACATAGCTTAACAGTACCAAATGGAAATATGTTAGTGATCACAAAAGGGCCATCCCATTTAGATCGAAGCTTACCAGGCATAAACTTCAGACGGGAGTTAAACAGAAGAACTTTCTGGCCCACAGAAAATTCTTTCCTCAGAATATGCTTATCATGGAATGCCTTAGTCTTTTCCTTGTACAACCGTGAACTCTCATAGGCATCCAATCTAAGCTCATCTAACTCTTGCAACTGCAGCTTCCGTTCCATCCCAAACTTAGCCAAATCCATGTTACATTGCTTAATGGCCCAATAGGCTTGATGCTCCAACTCAACCGGAAGATGACATGCCTTACCAAAGACAATCCGATAGGGAGACATCCCAATCAGAGTCTTGTAGGCGGTGCGATATGCCCACAAAGCATCATCTAGTCGCTTACTCCAATCTTTCCGGGTAGAGTTAACAGTCTTCGAAGGATTTGCTTAATCTCTCTATTTGAGACTTCAGCCTGACCGTTGGTCTGAGGATGGTATGCTGTGGAAACCTTGTGAAGCACTCCATACTTGCGTAACAAGGCACCCATGCTTCGATTGCAAAAATGGGAACCCTGGTCACTAATAATAGCTCTAGGAATGCCAAACCTGCAGAAAATGTTAGACCTAACAAAGTCCACCACCACAGAAGAATCATTAGTCCGGGTGGCTTTCGCCTCAACCCATTTCGAGACATAATCAACAGCCCAGCAGTATGTAAGTATAACCATATGAAGCAGGAAATGGACCCATAAAATCAATACCCCAAACATCAAAGATCTCACAAAACAATATAGGGTGTTGGGGCATTTCATGCCTACAGGAAATACTCCCTACCCTCTGACAGTTTTCACGTGACTTGCTAAACAAATGGGCATCATGAAACAGGGAAGGCCAAAATAAACCACATTATAACACTTTCCTAGCAGTTCTTTGGGGTCCAAAGTGACCACCATAGGCAGAAGCATGAGAAAAATGCAATATGGAGTGAAATTCATGATCAGGCACACATCTCCTAACCACCTGGTCACTACAAAACTTCCACAAATAAGGGTCATCCCAAACATAATATTTAGACTCACTTTTCAATTTTAGGGTTTGGGCCCTAGTGGAGTCTACAGGAAAAACACCAGCTACCAAGTAGTTAACCAGATTAGCATACCATGGGATCTTACCTTGCAGCTATAGAAGCTGCTCATCAGGGAAATCATCCCGAATAGAAGAGGGGTGAGAGAGAGAATGGGTGATGCGACTCAAGTGGTCAGCTACCCAGTTTTGTACTCCACTTCTGTCTCGAATCTCTACATCAAAATCTTGGAGCAATAACATCCACCGGATGAGTTGTGGCTTAGCATCTTCCTTTTTCAAAAGAAACTTTAAAGCAGCATGGTCAGAGAAAACAATGACTCTACTAGATAGCAGATATGACCTAAACTTATCAAAAGCAAATACAATAGCCAACAACTCCTTTTCAGTGGTGGTGTAATTAGGCGAGCGAGAATCCAAAGTCCTGGAAGCATATGCAATGACATGGGATGCTCTATCAACCAGGGTCTACCTCAATCCGTTTCCTAGACACTATGTGTCCCAAGACTATACCTGACTCAACCATAAAGTGACACTTTTCATAATTCAACACAAGATTAGATTCAATGCACCTATGCAAGACTTTAGACAAATTAGCTAAGCATGCATCAAAATCAGACCCATATATAGTGAAATCATCCATAAAAACCTCCATGCAGTCCTCTAGAAACTCAGAGAAAATACTTACCATACAACGCTGAAAGGTGCCAGGTGCATTGCAGAGGCCAAAAGGCATCCTCCGGTAAGCATATGTCCCAAAGGGGCATGTGAAGGTCGTCTTCTCTGATCCTCGGGAGCAATATGGATCTGGAAGTATCCGAGTAGCCATCCGAAGCGTAATGTGACTTACCAGCCAATCGCTCTAACATCTGATCAATGAAAGGTAAAGGGTAATGATCCTTGTGAGTGGCTTGGTTGAGTCTCCTATAATCGATGCAAACTCTCCAACTATTCGAACTCAAGTAGGAATGAGCTCATTCTTCTGATTGGCTACCACAGTAACTCCTTACTTCTTGGGAACCACCTGGACCGGGCTAACCCAATGGCTATCTGAAATGGGATAGATGATGCCAGCTTGCAGAAGCTTAGTGACCTCTTTCTTCACCACATCAAGGATAAGAGGGTTAAGGCGTCTCTGGGGTTGCCTCACCGGTTTAGATTCCTCTTCCAAATGAATACGATGCATGCACATAGAAGGACTGATGCCAACTATGTCAGCTAATGTCCACCCAATGGCTTTCTTGTTCGCTCTCAATAAGCTTAGCAGCTTCTCTTCTTGATCAGGGAAAAGATTATTTAACACAATGACTGGAAACTGTTCATTCACCTCCAGAAATGCACACTTCAGGTGATCTGGAAGGGATTTCAACTCTAGTTTGGGTGGTTTCTTAGTGGAGGGAAAAAGCTTGGGTGGTTGTTGCAACAACTCTGATGCCATCACACTTGAAATGCCTGAAACCACATTCAAAGAAGCAGAAGAAGAACTATGGCTATACATCTCAATGTTAACATTAGAATTCAGCTTATCAAAATCAGAAGCAAGCTCATCAAAATCAGAATCAGGATGCATATCAGGATCAGGATGAAGCTCAAATTCAAAATCAACATCAGAACCCACAAGTAATGCAGAATCACTAAGCAAGTCAGAATCACCAAATAATGCAACATTAACCAAGTTAGTGCAAATAGAGCACCATTCATTATCAACACATGGACAAATGGGAGAATCACTCACAGATGTAAAATCAGGATAATCAGCACACCAATCAGCAAGAACATCATCCACAGCGTCATCAATCACATCAATGCAGAAAACAAAATGCTCTTCCCTAGGATGTTTCATGGCATCAAAAATATTGAAATTCACAGATATATCACCAAACTCCATGGAAAGAGTACCAGAATACACATCTATCTTTGTCCTAGCTGTTTTCATGAAAGGCCTCCCTAGAATGATTGGTGATCTACTATTAGAAGACTCAGCCTCCAAATCTAAGACATAGAAATCAACAGGGAATATCAATTCATTAACTTTGACCAATACGTCTTTAACCAAACCAGAAGGATGAGCATTACTCCTATTAGCTAACTGGACAACAACACCAATAGGACGCAAGGGACCAAGACCAATAGATATATAGATAGAGGCAGGCATGACATTATATGAAGCACCTAGATCTAACATGCAATCATCAAATCTATAATTACCAATAATACAAGGGATAGAAAACATTCCTGGATCCTTGCATTTCTGAGGCATGGGTGTTAGAAGTGCCGACACATTCTGGTTCAAGCTTACTCTTTCAGTCCCTTTCAATCCTCTCTTGTTGGTACACAACTCCTTGAGAAACTTGGCATACTTTGGAATTTGTTTGACTGCATCTAAGAGAGGGATGTTGATCTCTACCCTTCTGAATGTCTCTAGTATATCCTTCTCTTGTGCTTTTGAGGAAGAGTGTTGGATCCCTGAGGTTGTAGCTGGTTCAGTGATGTGGCCAATTGGCCAATCTGAGTTTGCAAACTCGAATGGAAGTTTCGGTTCTTTGTTGGAATTGTATAGTGTTTGTGGCAAACCCTGTCTCTGCTGGTAATTCCCAGAATTCTGTTGATACTGGTTACTCTGGTTCTGATTTTGGTTCCAACGAAAGTTGGGGTGATTTACCCAACAAGGATTGTAAGTATTGGAAAAGGCATTGTTCTGCTGGTATTGTGGCTTTCCTGGAAAAACACCCACTGCAGCTACTGACTAGTCTTGGTAAGTAGGATCATGCAAGGTAGGGCAAGAGTCAGTAGAATGATAAGGGTCAGAACAAAACCCACAAGAGTACCCAATCTGAGGAGGGGAAGACTGTACTGTCTGTGTCACTGCCAACTGCCTCACAAGGGAAGTCAAATCATCAAGTCTAGTCTCTAATCTCTGAGAATCATACTGGATTGGAGGTGCTTGAATATGGTAAACAGGAGTACTATTGGCCCTGGTGCCAAACTGCTGAGAGTTATCTTCCATAATGGATATCAAGTCTCGAGCATCTTCAGGTGTCTTGTTACTCATAGCCCCACCGCTAGAAGCATCCACCAACCCTTTGTCTACCGGCAGCAGACCATCATAGAAATAGGTAATCAAGTCTTTTTCAGTTATCTGGTGGTGTGGACAGCTTGCACATAACCTTTTGAACCTCTCCCAATACTCATGCATAGTCTCCCCATTGGCCTGTTTAATATTTCCAATTTCCTTCTTGATCGTAGTTGCTCTTGAGGAAGGGAAATATTTCTCCAGAAATAACCTCTGAATATCAGTCCAGCTCCCAATAGATGAGGGCTGAAGGTACAACAACCAATCCTTGGCTCCACCGTCCAATGAGAAAGGAAAAGCTCTCAGCTTGATATGATCTTCATCAATGGCATGTGGTTTCATTGTGCTGCACACTACATGGAATTCCTTCAAATGCTTAATGGGGCACTCACCTGCAAGACCATGAAACTTAGGCAACAAGTGTATTAGACCAGATTTAAGCTCAAAGTTAGCAGCAAGGTCAGGATATTGGATGCACAAAGGTTGATAATTAACATCGAGTGCGGCCAATTCCTTTAAAGTAGGACGATCTACCTGTTCTTCTGCCATAATGTCTGAGTTAGCAAAATTGCTACAAGAATCAGTGAAAACAACAAGACTATCAGAAATACTATCAGAAACACAATCAGAAAGATCAACAGAGTAGACACAATTAGAATGGTCACAATCAGACTCCAGTTTAGTGTCCAGTTCAGTATTAATCCTATGACTTAGCCTAACAACTCTTCTAGCAGTAAGAATTGTTCTTTCTATTTCAGGATCAAATGGCAACAAATCTTCTGGATTAGTAGTATTCCTGGTACTCATGCAGTATACACACAAAGCAGAATTGGAAAACACACAGAATTACGAAACTGCCACCAAAAGTGGTAAAAAGTAGAATCTCAGAATTACGAAAATGCCACAAGAAAGTGGTAAAAAGTAGAAAAACCATAAGAGAACACAAAAACAAAAACACAAAAGCAAAAACCTATGTTAGAAATTGACCAAAACAAGTTCAAAACACTATCAAATGATTTTTAAAATTTATGGGACTTGGACAGGGCAACTCCTACACCATTGGGGAACCCAAAAATGGAATAAAAAACTTCAAAAATTGAAAAAGTGGTCTAAACGTTGGAATTTGGCTAAAATCTCAAGACCACATGGAGAAGTGATGTGTCTTGTGATTTAGGTCATTTTCTATCAAGTTCTAAAATTCCAAACCATTCAGAGATACTCCGAAAAAAATGCTGTAGTAGAAATGACAAAATCAAAACTTAAAACAGCAAAAAAGTGGTCTAAACGTTGAAATTTGGGGAAAATATGTGAGACCTCACTTACTTCTAGGAAGTGATTATTGTTTAGAATGCTCAATTCCTTGTGAATAAGACCGGGTTTGAGTGATCTGGGTCAGAAAAATTTCTGTCCAGCCACCCGAACCACGAAAACTGCTCTAACGTCTATCTATGTACACTACTGTTACTAATCAAGCCGATGCAAATTCCCCGGTAGCGGCGCCATATTTTGAAAGAGATTTTTCGTGGCTCTCAAAATAACCAGATTCAATAAAAGATTTGCAGTAATAGGGAACCTGGATTGTTTTCCCAACCAATTCGCAGTGGGTTTGATTGGAATAACAGTGAAACAGAAACAGTAAAAATGAGAGGTTTTTGGTTCAAACGGATTAAAAACGAAATAATAGAAACAAAACGAAATGAAACACAGATTAAACAGATAAACAGAAGATCAACCCAGGATTTCAAATTCCACCACTTTCCTTCCTCGGACGAAAACAGATTTTGAAAGAACTCGCGATTGATTCTAGACGAACCAAAATCTCTGCGTTCATCCAGAAAATCCCTCAACCAGACGATCGCCTAGCGTTTATCCGAACAGTGGCGTGTCACTGTGCGATCGTACAGCAAGCACTTGAACCTAGTTCGAACTGAATCCTTGGGATTTCTCAATCTGGGCGTTAAATCTAACACCCAATCCGAAGGTGAATCGAATCCAAAATTACAAAACAGAAATGAATTTGTTACCGTTAAGAATGAGTCCTCTGGATAGTGGAATCCTCAATCCGTGGGCTAATCACCGAAGCTTAGCCCATCATGGCTATGCAGAACGAAAATGGAACAGTAATGAAGAAGTTCATCATGAACACGAAGAACAAATGAAGAACAGTTGAGAGAAAATAAAACTTCTGTATTTAATCCAAAACTGAGTACAAACGTGAATGACAATGTGTTTGTGGCTTCCATCTAACTTAAAGTTAACCTAAAATAGAAATGGGCTCCAATGGTTCCGCCCAAAACGGAAATAAAATAAAAGTGGACTTTAATTACAAAATTCGAGCCCAAATGAAAATCCAGAAATATACATTTGACTTCGGCTCCAAAATCGACCATCCTCTTGTCTGAATCAGCCGTTCAAGTTTTCATAACAATTGTAGCTCTTTGAAACATCTAAAATATGAAACAAGAATGAGGCAAATCTGATGTCTGGTTTAAGAGTTATGGTAAAATTAGTGAAGCAATGTAAAACTGGAAATTTATCATTAACTATGGCTAAAAGCTAATCAAAGGCCCAAAGCCCAAATAAGTATAAAATCCATTTTTTATTAACTAAAGAGTCATAAATTATTAATCAAGAGATAAAAAGAAGTGCATGAAATATTCAATTATCAGTGTGGACCCCACTTATGGAACCACCTCACCTCCTTTTGACTTGTCCTTTAAGATGCCCTCTCCTCGGGCTTGTCCAAGATGTTACACCCCTACCGGCCTCGCCCTTTCGGGAGGCGGGTTAGAGGGATCCTTTTTACTTGTTACCTTTCCTTCTATAATTAGCTTCTTTCAATCTTACATCAGAGTGTGCGCGGCAGAGCATATGATCGGTTTGGACAACTACAATATACTGGTAAAGGTACAGTAGTCGAAGTAAAGTCCCCGTAAGGTTAAGAGTACAATCATCCAAAATAAATATTGTACAGTAAGTATACATCACACAGTCATCCAAATAAAAAAATAGAAAATGAGATAAGACATTCCATACGTCTTCAATATTCAGCTTCATCGATCTTACCCTTATCTTTCCCATAGTCCAACCGGCTTCCTTCTCTTACCTGTATCTTCCAGGTGAACTGGAGTTCAAAGTTGAACCCCAGAGTAACTGTTAAACTCAAATACAATATGTGTGCAATTCATGTAATGCAAATCACAATCAGGAACATAAACATGGCATGTACTCCACAGGACTTCCTGGTCAAGACAAGCCCCCGGACTTAGCGCGCAAAAGGCCTCAGTAGTCAGGGTGGCCAACCCCAACCACCTAGCCTAGGGCCTCAGTGGACACCTATAACACACAGTTATATGGGCTCCACCTAGCCTACATACCTCGGGCCTCAGCAGACACCTATGAACACACAGTCACATAGGCTCCACCTAGCCTACATGCCAAGGGCCTCAGTAGCACCCCTATAGGTACTACCTAGCCACCATGCCTCACGCCTCAGCAGCACCCCTACAGGTACTACCTAGCCTGCATACCTTGGGCCTCAGTAGTAACCATAGAACACAAAGTCTCATAGATACCACCTAGCCTACATCCACAATCATGATAACACATAACATACAAGAGCAACATAGGGTATGCAAGTTTACAGTTACTACCTGGAAATCCTCGAAAATGGTAAACTCTTTTCTTCAAGACGGAGATACGTCCCTCACACATTAATACCCTAGATGCAGCCAAACACCATGATCGTTAATTACATGAACAAACTTTGCTTCAAGTTCATGAATTTCGCCTAACACTCAAAATTCCAGAAACTTTGATCCATCTTTGCCAATTTTTAATAAATTCTAGAAAACCCGTCTTGACATGAAATAAGCGGCCATTGAACCCTTATAATGTCTAGTTTACCATAAAAATAATTACCAAGGTCTTATGGGTTCATATCCTTTTATTAGTTTCAAAACTGAGCCGCTGATGCAGAGAAAAGTCCAGGTTTTTAGATCATTTTCAACTTAAGATAACTCTCGGCTGGAAAATCCAAATGACACAAGATCTTATACAAAAATCATACTCAGGATGTCTAATTTTACCATGTAAAATTTCAGATCCATTAGAATTCATTCACTATTTTAAATATACCAATTTGTATTCGCTGCCCAGAAATAACAGTGTTAGCAGATTTGCATAGTTTAACGTCTTAGGAGTTTTTGGGTGTGAAAAAGGTAACCTTGACTTAACCCCACAAAAAATCACGTTTTGGACACATTATAAACCTTAAAAATATCTAATTCCTACTTCAAACTCACGAAAAGCACCATAGGGCAGATGCAAGAATTTCCAAGTTGTCGGTTAAGGGCTTACCTTGGAATTTCGGTTGCGTATGACTTCCTCCACTCCTTGAACCAAGAGCTTCAGCTGGGAACCCTCATTCTTCACCTTGAGCACGTCCTTGGGCAGGTGGAAATGAGGGGAGGAGGTGCCCTTATATAGACTCCAAGGTTAGAGAAGTTGTCCAATGGTTAAATGACACCTTAGGGGGTAAAACGGTCATTTTCGCGGGCTTTTTCTCCAAGACATTCCAGACTCTTCTTATCCAGGGCATTCTAGAGTCTTCTGGTCCAAGACATGTGGCACCATCTTAGCCCTTAAAATTCATATTCCAAGATTGCCCTTGATCGTGACTTTATGGATAGGTTTTAGGTCCAGGGGTAAAACGGTCATTTCGCACTACACTTCTTCCAACTAGTGGGACCCACAAAATCTGCCATTGGATTGTGTCATTAATGCCCATGTGAAGTCATAATTACATGTCCTTCACCTTGGCACATCAGATTCAAATATGCGGTCCAGATTAATCCAGATTATTTTATTTTCTCTCTCTTCATTATTACATGATGTGACCTTTCTCTTTTTCTCCAAGACACTTTCTCTCTTCTCTGGGCCCACCAAATTTGTCCTCTCTCATGTCCAGGGGTCTAGGCCCGTCTCCGGAACACCCTAACCAGTCCCGCTTAGCTACCTTTTGCCGGTTACACCTTTACTCGTAACTCGTGCCACTCTGTAGGACTTGTGTGGGGCTGGATCAATTGTTCCTTTTCCCCTGATGTGGCTGCACGTTTTTCTTCATTCTTGGGGAGCGAGAAATGCATATTTTAATGTCTCATAATTACCTCGTACTTTGTGGTGCCAAAAAGTCAAACATCCAACCTAAACACGCCACGTGTCCTACTGGCATCATTACTCTTTGTCTTTTGTAATCATGAAGGGACATGTGTCACCATTCTATTTGGCCAACACAAAAGTATGTCATTATTAGTCATCATGACAGTACTTTATTAAAATTACTTTATTGGTACTTGCTCGGGATCCTGCCCGAGTTACTCGGGGTTTCTTCACGAATACCGGTGTTTTCTCAAAAAACGCAGGGCATACCCGACCGCCCTTAAAAGGCTGCATACTAACTTATACCGCATATTTTCCCTCAACTAATTGTCCTATACCTTAGGACATAGTTGGGTGGCATCCTTTCCACCGGATTTACGCCATATAGGTCTTCTGTGCCCCTTTTTCCATTAGCACTTTAACTCTACGGCTTGAGTATATTGGGTCCACTGACCTGCATAGCCGAGTTACTTAGTCCCAGAGAGGCTTCCTAACTCTCGACATTCTTGGGACTCTTCCCGAATTGGGCTTAGTCGTCCGCCTACTTTAGGCTTATTCTCAATTCTTAGGGTTCAGAATTCAGGGTTTTACATTTCTCCCCCCGTTAAATAAATTTCATCCTCGAAATTTGAACATACATACTTGGGAAATAATTCTAGGCATGCCGCTTTTCTCTTTCCTATGCATGCTTACTAAGAACCCATCTTCCCATTCTTATCTATTTTGTACTCTGGTGTGGTACTTAACCTTACAGGACCCATTGATCCAACATCACCGTGTTCGGTTCCGCAGGCCTCACTACCTAACTCATTCTGCCTTTTGGCTTATCACATACTGGTCTTTCGACTCTTAACATTATGCTAGATTTCCTTGCCGTATCGACCAGGGAATTGCCTTCAAGTCTTAGGCATCTCATCTTTGACCTGGTACAGATCATATGTTCTGCCATCCACAAGATGCACTTTAGACACATTAATCTAAAGTCACCATGCCAGTAAGTATTCCACACAGTGCTAAGCATCACAGGTCTCACAGCCCCAGGGACACCGCCCTGTGCAAACTTGTATACCGGGCCTTACTGGCTTGAGCCTTTGCTCATTTATTATGTTTGAGCTTCCTCGATTCTAAGCTCTTGAACCATTTTCCTCTTGCTTAGCATGGTAACTGGAAGATACTATCTGACTTAATCGGTTCAGATTTCTAGACCAATCTATAAGTTGTTGTTCCTGTATCAACATAATCACCAATTGCACCGCTTTTCATTTCAATACAACAGTGACGACAATCTTGTCACTACCTATTATATTGTCTCATACTCAAATTTCAAACTTTCACACATTCAAAAATCTTGGTGGTCGCGGTACATTTTCATAATCACAAGCAATGCTTTCACATTTTCAATAAACCATAATCGCTGCCAGTTCAAATTTTCTAGAAAACAATTCACTGCCGGTCTATTTTCAAAAAACATTTGCTACTGACACACATTCCTGAGTGGGATTATTCATTTCACAAATTCATCATTCGAAAGCTCTCGCCACCACTCGATACAGTGGCACATCCCAATGCTTTCAACACCTACCACCGAAGTGGAAACGCACTTGTCGGCCAATGTGGGAGAGTTTTCGTCCCCTCCAGGGACCCAGTGTCCGCACTGGCACATACAATAAATGGCCACCCACCGGAATCCCATACCTGGGACAAAGGACCTCTGTCCAGGAGCCTCGCTCCATCCGCCTGCGTGGGTGCCGGCCTGACAAGGCAAATACACGCCCTTACAAGGTGAAACTACTAAGATTGGGTGCCTACACTGCTGGTGCGAGTTTGTGCTTCTCAAAAACTAATCCCCTCAAAACTTTCAACAATGGCCAGTGATTTCATAACAATTTCAAAACATAGTTCTGTACTGCTTCCACCACAGACATGATTCACAATTTAGTTTTAAACTTGGTTCACAATCCGATTTCAAATCGGGGTCCCATTAACACCCTATCTATGAATCCGATTTCAAATCGGAGTCCCATCAAGACCCTATCTATGAGACAACATCGTTCAAAAACAATCATTTCAAACTGTTCTCAAATTTTGAAAAACCTTTCATTCGAAAATTCAGTTCAGAAAATTCAATTTCAAAATTCAGAAATACAGCAGGTGCATTGGTAAGTTCAAATTCAATTATCACATATACTAGGAGCCAAACAACTAACATAGAAGGCCGTCATCACTCCAATTACATCTCAAGCTTTATTTTTGGCTACTCAAGCCATCCACAAGATACTCAGTCCATTCATTTCATTTGTTCGATCATTCCAGATACAATGCCTGTAACTCTTAGGCTTACAACTTCTTCGGCACTCTTCTCAGTATTCAGGGTTTAAAGGTCATGAATTTCTGCCAGTCTATGGACATACTAGTCACATAGGACTTAGACCTTTCATCAAACACATATCAAATTCAATCACCCCAAAAATCATACCAATCTAGTAGGTCTCCTTACCTACTGAACATTCATGACTCAAAAATACACATAGCACTGGAGCACCCCATGACAATACCTTGATATTGCATCAAATAATCCTTATTTGGGGTTATTCTGAATATAAACTTTTGATAACAATCTAGCTCCAAGCATAGTCAAAGATTTAACTTCCTCTATCAGGTATTTAATCCACATCTTTTCGGGAAACCACTAGCCACTACCAACTACAGCTATCGATCCTAAACATAAGATCGAAACCTGTGGCTATCGAGGTTCTAGCTATCAACCAATTCTCAATGAAACACTTCTCAGGGAATATTCTATATTCAAGATCTTTCCCTATGATGAAACAACAACTAACAACCTCAAAATACCTTATATCATATAGGTAATATCCTCAAGTATACCTCAGATAACATTATCAATCATTATCAATGTTTCTATTCTCAATTGTTCCTTCTAAGAGACTATCATTAGATCAAAATCATTCCCTAGCAGCTAGTAACCTCCAAATACCTCATACACATGGGTACTATGCCTCAATGCATTCAGACCAATTAAATGCCTACAGAATCCCTCGTTATCAAATCAGATTCTTAGGTTCATTAACCTAATTTCTAAAACCTCGAACAAACTCAATAAACATGCTATAATCATCAGGATTCATAACTTATAGCATTTAGTCACTATCCTTGAATAACCTCAAATCAATATTTCTCAGATTCACAATTGACTCCTAGAACCTCAACATCAGTTAGGCTAAGGAATCATATCGCCTCAATAATACCCAGAATACAACTAGGATCATAATTCATATTCCTAGTCTAAACCTCAAAGCATTCGAATCACATCAACACTGTTCACAAGGTTCTAATCCTCAATATCACAGGGTATATCCTAATATCATTCTATTACCTGAAGGTTAATCCTCATTCATACCCAAACAATTCAATATCAATCAATATTCACAGGGTTCCTACTCTCAAGTACTAGAACCTTAGTTCAACCTCATTCACATTTTAGATCAGATTCAAGCCTAGTCCCAATCATACCCTAACATCCTCAAAGCATTTCTAAGGATCATCATATATCATACCTCAAGGTACTATGGCCTTAACTCAAGGAAACCTCAAATTTCTATAATACTTCCCAGGAGGTCACTCATCCCGAGCTTTTCCTTGCCTAAGCACGCTTAACCTTAAAGCTCTGATAAAATTTGGGGATCTAAAACACATCTCAACTCGTCATCAAGAACCTTAGGATTAACAACAGAGTCTACAGTCTGTACTCCCTTAGCTATTCCCTAAAGTCTCAACTTACGGAGATTGAACCTTGCTCCTCAAGGCATATCTATAATGCTCCATTTCATGATACAACAGTTGATCCCCTCCTACTACAATTCCTTCCTTCTGTATTCATAAGTTGCTTTTCTTTTCAATTTTGTTTTAGGGAATTTAATTCAGACCTTGATTTCCTTATCAGAGGTCCTAAAGTCAGCAGTAGAACCCATATTCCGTGCTGTCTTATCCATTTGTGGAGATTTAACTCCCCGGAGCTTAACCCTCTTCCTTAGGGTATATGTCCTTTCTGCTCCATTTGTACAAGATTATATCAGTACCCTTAACCATCTCAAATTTACCTTTTACCAATACTGTCCAAGCCATACTCTGATACCAAACTGTTACACCCCTACCAGCCTCACCCTTTCGGGTGGCGGGTTAGAGGGATCTTTTTTACTTGTTACCTTTCCTTCTATAATTAGCTTCTTTCAATCTTATATCAGAGCGTGTGCGGCAGAGCATATGATCGGTTTGGACAACTACAATATACTGGTAAAGGTACAGTAGTCGAAGTAAAGTCCCCATAAGGTTAAGGGTACAATCATCCAAAATAAATACTGTACAGTAAGTATACATCACACAGTCATCCAAATAAAAAAATAGAAAATGAGATAAGACATTCCATACGTCTTCAATATTCAGCTTCATCGATCTTACCCTTATCTTTCCCATAGTCCAACCGGCTTCCTTCTCTTACCTGTATCTTCCAGTGAACTCGGAGTTCAAAGTTGAACCCGAGTAATCGTAAACTCATATACAATATGTATACAATGCATGCAATGCAAATCACAATCAGGAAGTAACAATAAACCTGCCTCTGGCACAACAAACTGACATGTAGCAACTCCGTAGGTGGAAAGAGATTTGCCGTGTCTCCCAAAATAAACCAAGTTTGAAAACAATTTGTAGAATTAGGGAACCTGGGTCGTTTCCCAACGAATTTGCAGCGGGCTCGATTAATAGCAATAGTGAAACAGAATGGTAAAATTGGGGGTTTTAGGGTTTTATGATTCAGAATTGATTAAGTTACCGATTAGGCACAAGTTCTCTCGGACGAATCATGGAATCCTCATCGTTGGGTCAATCACGGGGGTTTAGCCGAGCATGGCTGGAAAAACGAAGAAAAGATGAAGAACGCGAAAAACCCTAAGAACATGCGAAAATCGGTAGAGAGAATTTGCATAAAATCGTGAAACCCTAATGTCAAAATCCTGAATTCGTGAATGCCTCCTGTTTTTGGCGGCTGCCTTACTTAAAAATAACCTAAAACGAAAATGGGCCCTAATAGTTTTAGCCCAAAACAGAAATAAAATAAAACTGGACTTAAATTACAAAATTCGGGTCCAAATAATATCCAGAATTGTGCATCCGACTTCGGCTCCAAAATCGACCGCCCTCTTGACCGAATTGGCTCTTGATGTCTTCATAACAATTGTAGCTCTCTGAATCATCTGAAATATGAGACAAAAATGAGGCAAATCCGATGTCTGGTTCAAGAGTTATGGTAGAAATAGTGAAGTAATACAAAACTGGAATTTTATTATTAAAAATGGCTAAAATGCAATAAAAGGCCCAAGGCCCAAATAAACATAAAAGCCATTATTTATTAGATAAAGGGTCCTAAGTTATTACTCAAGAGACAAAAATAAGTGTATAAAATATTCAATTATCAAATTCCCCCACACTTATCTTTTTGCACTCCTGAGCAAAATCTAAAGAAAAAAAGACTAAAAGGAAAAACTCTTATTTACTAATAATTGCTACAATGCAAAAATTGAATCAAGGGACAAAAAGTTCCAAAAGACCAATCAATCAAGACCTAAATCCCTTCATCTCAAATTACAATTCATGGCGGTCTCAATCAATGATGCTGATCACAAAAGATGGTCTCACAAATGATGCGCTCAATCAATCAGTCTCTCAAGTGTTTAAGGTAAATAAGTGTATCGCTCAAATTCTACTCAAGAAAATTGTTCTACCATAAGCTTGCTCAACTTCTACGTCTCCACTACTCACAACACATACATGCACAAATCAAGAGAGCTTGTAATTAAAGGTTGTAATGGGGCTAGGGTGAAGGTAGGTAATAGTATGGAATGAGAGGCTAAGCACCAAAGAAATCAAAAGGAAGAGCATTGATTAACACAATCATTCTCTATGTATGAAACTTTTATTCTACTAATGTATCCATTTCTTTCTATGTATTTTCTTTTCTTTTCTTTTCTCTCTTTTTTTTTCTTTTTTTTTTTTTTTTCTTCTTTTTTTCTTCTTTTTTTTTCTTTCTTTCCTTTCATTGTATACGTAATTACAATGTCAAAATCAAATATCTCCCCCACACTTAAACTGTTGCACTCCTGAGCAACCCCCACACTTAAACACAAAACAAGTTGAAACCAATGCTCAATAAATCTTCAAGGTGCGGAATAAAATGGTTTTACGCTTAGGCTTGTAATGTGGCTTAGAAAAGAATGGGTCAAAAGGCACAAAGGGGCTAGCAAGGGAATCATAATGCAAGGGAAAGCTATTTGGCCAAAGTGAGGAAAATAAAAGAAAGAAAACAAGCTTCCATCATACTTATGCACGTAAGTGAAAATGTAGTTTCAAAAGAAAAGGAGCAAGTTCTAGAGAACAAAAATCATGAGAGATGCACACATGAAAGAAAGAATGGCAAAAGATGAATTCCATTCATGCAGCCCAAAACCTCACAAGGTCAATACCAACTTAGGCAATCAACAACATCAAATCAACTACCAAGACTTGTAATCGAAGAGTCAAGAATTGTAGACCAAACAGAATGATCCATTAAAGCCAAAATGTCCACGTTCATGATATGTAGCAATCATAGAAAGAGAGACTTCTTTTTTTTTTCAAAAAGCAAAGCAAGGTAAAAAAAATGAACAAACAAAAGAGAAAGAGGGAGAAGAAAGAAGAATACTCCCCAAGGGTTTATGGAGAGTAGGTGGCATCAATGAGGTTTATGGAGGATAGGTGGCATCAATGAGGAGAGTCTCCGCTTCCTCAGCCGCGCGTGAGGATCCCTCATGAAATGGCTTGAGGCGATGCCCATTGACCTTAAAGGTTCTTCCCGTGGGTGAATCACATAGCTCAACAAAGACCAAAAGGAAATATGTTAGTGATCACAAAAGGGCCATCCCACTTAGATCGAAGCTACTGTGCATAAACTTCAGACGGAATTAAATAGAAGAACTTTCTCGCCCACGAGAACTCCTTCCTCGTGATATGCTTATCATGGAATGCCTTAGTCTTCTCCTTGTACAACCGTGAACTCTCATAGGCATCCAATCTAAGCTCATCTAACTCTTGCAATCTGCAGCTTCCTCTCCATCCTGCATCGAGCCAAATCCATGTTACATCCGCTTAATGGCCCAATAGGCTCGATGCTCCAACTCAACCTAAGATGACATGCCTTACCAAAGACAAGCCGATAAGGAGACATCCCAATCGGAGTCTTGTAGGCGGTGCGATATGCCCACAAAGCATCATCTAGTCGCTTACTCCAATCTTTCCGGGTAGAGTTAACAGTCTTCTGAAGGATTTGCTTAATCTCTCGATTTGAGACTTCAGCTTGACCATTGGTCCGAGGATGGTAGGTCGTGGAAACCTTGTGTAGCACTCCATACTTGCGTAACAAGGCACCCATGCTTCGATTGCAAAAATGGGAACCCTGGTCACTGATAATGGCTCTAGGAATGCCAAACCCGCAGAAAATGTTAGACCTAACAAAGTCCACCACCACGTAAGAATCATTAGTCCGGTGGCTTTCGCCTCAACCCATTTCAAACATAATCAACAAACACAAGATGTAAGTGTAACCATATGAAGCAGAAATGGACCCATGAAATCAATACCCCAAACATCAAAGATCTCACAAAACAATATAGGGTTTTGGGGCATCTCATGCCTACGGGAAATACTCCGCCGCCCTCGACAGCTATCACATGATTTGCAAAACAAATGGGAATCATGAAACAAGGAAGGCCAAAATAATCCACCGTCTAACACTTTCCTAGCGTTCTTTGGGGTCCAAAGTGACCACCACAAAGCGTAAGCATGAGCAAAATGCAATATAGATTGAAACTCACAATCGTGCACACATCTCCTAACTACTTGGTCACTACAAAATTTCCACGTATAAGGGTCATCCCAAACATAATATTTAGACTCACTTTTCAATTTTAGAGTTTGGGCCCTAGTGGAATCTATAGGAAAAACACCACTACCAAGTAGTTAACTAAATCAAGATACCATGGGATCTTAACTTGCACTGTAGGAGCCGCTCATCGTGAAATCATCCCGAATAGAAGAGGGTGAGAGGGAGAATGGGTGATGCGACTCAAGTGGTCACTACCCGCTTTGTGCTCCACTTCGTCTCGAATCTCAACATCAAACTCTTGAGCAACAACATCCACCGAATGAGCCGTGGCTTAGCATCTACCTTTTTAAACAAGAACTTTAAAGCAAGATGGTCGAGAAAACAATGACTCTACTAGCTAGCGATATGACCTAAACTTATCAAAGGCAAATACAATAGCTAACAGCTCCTTTTCAGTGGTGGTGTAATTAGACTGAGCAGAATCTAAAGTCTTGGAAGCATATGCAATGACATGGGAGGCTCTATCAACCCGCTGTGCTAAGATAGCACCAACCGCATAGTTGGAAGCATCGCACATCAACTCAAAAGGGAGGAGCCAATCGTGGGGCTGAATCACAGGGCCGTGGTCGCAACGCTTCAAGTGATCGAAGGCCGCCTTGCATGCATCATCAAAGACAAAGTCGGTGTCCTTATGCGAAGGTTGGACAAGGGTTGAGCAGCCTTGCTGAAATCTCGAATGAAACGTCGATAGAAACCCGCATGACCAAGAAAAGAGCGAACTTCCCGCACGTAAGCTGGGTAAGGCAAAGCAAAGAATAACATCTATCTTAGCAGGGTCTACCTCAATCCCTTTCCTAGACACTATGTGTCCCAAGACGATACCCGACTCAACCATGAAGTGCCACTTCTCATAATTCAAAGACAAGATTAGACTCAATGCACCTATGCAAAACTCTAGATAGATTAGCTAAGCATGCATCAAAATCAGACCCATATACAAAGAAATCATCCATAAACACCTCCATGCAATCCTCTAGGAACTCGTAGAAAATACTCACCATACAACGCTGAAAAGTGCCAGGTGCATTGCAAAGACCAAAAGGCATCCTCCGATAAGCATATGTCCCAAAGGGGCATGTGAAGGTCGTCTTCTCCTGATCCTCAGGAGCAATATGGATCTGGAAGTATCCAGAGTAGCCATCCAAGAAGCAGTAATGAGACTTACCACCCAATCGCTCTAACATCCGATCAATGAAGGGTAGAGTAATGATCTTTGCGAGTGGCTTGGTTGAGTCTTCTATAGTCAATGCAAACTCTCCAACTATTCGAACTCGAGTAGGAATGAGCTCATTCTTTTGATTGGCTACCACGGTGACTCCGGATTTCTTAGGAACCACCGGACCGGACTAACCCACCGGCTATCGAAATGGGATAGATGATGCCGCCTTGCAGGAGCTTAGTGACCTCCTTCTTCACCACATCAAGGATAAGAGGATTAAGGCGTCTCGGGGTTGCCTCACCGGCTTAGAGTCCTCTTCCAATAGAATCCGATGCATGCACATAGAAGGACTAATGCCAACTATGTCGCCCAATGTCCACCCAATGGCTTTCTTGTTCGCCCTCAATAAGCTTAGCAGCCTTCTCTTCTTGATCGGCATAAGATTATTTGCCACAATGACTGGCAACTGCTCATTCACCTCCATAAATGCATACTTTAAATGGTCTGGAAGGGATTTCAACTCTAGTTTGGGCGGTTGCTCAGTGGAGGGAGAAGCTTGGGTGGTTGTTGCAACAACTCGATGTCATCACACCGGGAATACCCGAAACCATATTCAAAGAAGCACAAGCGTAAGGACCGTGTCTATACAGCTCAAGGTTAACATCGAATTCAGTTCATCAAAATCGAATTAAGCTCATCAAAATCGAATCGGGATGCACGTTAGGATCGGGATGAAGCTCAAACTCGAAATCAATATCGAGTCTACAAGTAATGTAGAATCATCAAGCAAATCGAATCACCAAACAATGCGCCTTAACCAAATTAGTGCAAACAGAGCACCATTCATTATCATCGCATGCACAAATGGGGGTATCACTCTCGATGAAAAATAAGGATAATCAAGACACCAACCATTAAGAACATCATCCACAAAGATCATCAATCACATCAATACGTAAACGTAATGCTCTTCCCTAGGATATTTCATGGCATCAAAGATATTGAAATTCACGATATATCACCAAACTCCATGGAAAGAGTACCGAATGCACATCTATCTTAGTCCTAGCTGTTTTCATGAAAGGTCTCCCTAGAATGATTGGTGACCTACTACTAGGAGACTCACCCTCCATATCCAAGATGTAAACATCAGCAGGAATATCAATTCATTAACTTTGACTAATACATCTTCAACTAAACCGAAGGATGGGCATTACTCCTATTAGCTAACCGAACAATGACACCGCTTGACGCAAGGGACCAAGACCAAGAGATCTATAAACAGATGCGGGCATGACATTAATAGAAGCATCTAAATCTAGCATGCAATCATCAAATCTATAGTTACCAATAAGGCAAGGGATAGAAAATGTCCCTGGATCTTTGCATTTACGAGGCATGGTAGGTCGGATGAGTGCCGACACATTCCGATTCAAACTCACTCGTTCATTCCCTTCGCCGCCTCTTGTTGGTGCACAACTCCTTCACAAACTTGGCATATTTAGGAATTTGTTTAACTGCATCAAAGAGAGGAATGTTAATCTCTACTCGCCCGAATGTCTCAAGTATATCCTTCTCTTGTGCCTTTTCTCGCCAACTTCTTGGATTGAACTGCTCTCGAGGGAAAGGAAGAGGGATAGGAATGTCTTCCTCTTCACCTTGCCTGCACATCCTTTTTCTTTTCGAGTCAATCTTCACATTTCCCGACTCGTTTCACGATGTGGAAGTCACATCTCAGCCTTGCTTAGGTTCCTCCAATTGCTTGCCGCATCGTAGTGATATAGCACTCACATTTCCCTTAGGATTGGGAATTGTTTGTGAAGGAAGGGAGTTGGATCCCCGAGGTTGAAGTCGGTTCAATGATGTTGCCAATTGCCCAATCTGTGTTTGCAAACTCGAATGGAAGTGTCGGTTGTTTGTTGGAACCGCATATTGGCCGTGACAAATTGCTTCATCATATCTTCAAGTGAGGAACCACCACCACTACTACTAGCTCGTTGTTGTGCCGCCTCCGGAGGTGGACATATGGTCGGTCGAGGAGGTGGTGCTTGCAAAGGCAAAGGGGGTGCAGATCGTTGTGGAAATTCGTGGTCCGTACGGCCTCTGCCGGTAATTCCCGCACTCGCCGATACCGGTTACTCTGGTTCGATTTTGATTCCAGCCGAAAGTTGGGTGATTTCTCCAACCAGATTGTATGTATTAGAGAAAGCATTATTCTCGTTGGTATTGTGGCCTTCCCGAAAAACACCCACTGCAGCCTACCGATTGGTCTTGATAGGCAGGATCATGCAAAGTAGGGCAAGAGTCGGTAGAGTGATAAGGGTCGAACAAAACCCACAAGAGTACCCATGCCGAGAAGGGGCGACCGCACCGCTCGTCGTGTCACCGCCAATTGCCTCACAAGGGAGGTCAAATCATCAAGTCTCGGTCTCTAATCTCTCGAGAATCATACCGGATCGGGGCTTGAATATGGTAAACAGAGTACTATTGGCCCTAGTGCCAAACCGCCGAGAGTTATATGCCATAATGGATATCAATTCTCGGGCTTCTTCAGTGTCTTGTTACTCATAGCTCCACCACTAGAGGCATCAACCAACCCTTTGTCTACCTGTGATAGACCATCATAGAAAGAGTTGATCAAGTCTTTTCGGATATCCGATGGTGTGGACAGCTTGCACATAACCTTTGAACCTCTCCCAATACTCATGCATAGTCTCCCCAACGATCTCGTTTAATGTTGCCAATCTCCTTCTTGATCGCAGCTTGCTCTTGAGGAAGGAAAATATTTCTCTAGGAATATCCTCTCGAATATCACCCAGCCTCCCAATAGATGAGGGTGAAGGTACAACAACCAATCCTTGGCTCCACCTTCCAATGAGAAAGGAAAAGCTCTCAACTTGATATGATTTTCATGAATGGCATGTGGCTTCATTGTGCTGCACACTACATGGAATTCCTTCAAATGCTTAATGGGGCACTCACCCGCAAGACCATGAAACTTAGGCAACAAGTGTATTAGACCAGATTTAAGCTCAAAGTTAGCAGCAAGATCAGGATATTGGATGCACAAAGGTTGATAATTAACATCAGTGCACCCAATTCCTTCAAAGTATGATGATTTGCTGTTCTCCCGCCATAATGTCCGAGTTAGTGGACACAAGACTATCGAAATACTATCGAATCACGCCGAAAGATCAATAGAATGGACACAATCCGAATGGCCACTATCGAGTTCGCTGAGGGTCCAAACTCGATTAATCCTATGACTTAAGCTTACAACTCTCCTAGCAAAGAAGAATTGTTCTCTCTATTTCAGGATCAAATGGCAACAGATCTTCTCGGATTAGTAGTATTCCCGGTACTCATGCAACATATACTAATGACAAAGATGCCACCGTAAAATCGAATTACGAAAATGCCACAAGGGGTGGTAAAAAGTGGAAAAACACTAAGAGACACAAAGACAAAACACACAAAAGTGAAAACCTATGCTAGAAATTGACCTAAACAAGTCCAGAAACAGTATCAAATGATTTTTAAAATTTTTGGGACTTGGACAGGGCGACTCCTAGACTATTGGGGAACTCAAAAATGGAATAAAAACTTCAAAAATTGAAAAAGTGGTCTAAACGATGGAATTTGGCAAAACGGAGGATAGCCCTTAGAAAATGGAACATTTTCGAAGGGGGTCTAATGATTTGCCATCTTCTATCACTGTACCAAATTTCAGCCAAATCAGATACCCAAAAAAATCACCCGTTGGAAATCAAAAATCGAACTTAAAACAGCGAAAAAGTGGTCTAAACGTTGGAATTTGGGGAAAATAGGTGAGACCTCACTTCCTACAAGGAAGTGACTCTTGCTTAGAACGCCCAATTCCTTGTGAATAAGATCTGGTTTGAGTGATTAGAGTCAGAAAAATTCCTATCCGACTACCCGAACCACGTAAACCCTAGCTATTTACAATACTGTTACTAATCAAACCAATGCAAATTCCCCGGCAACGGCGCCAAATTTGGAAAGAGATTTGCCGTGTCTCCCAAAATAAACCAAGTTCGAAAACGATTTGCGTAATTAGGGAACCTGGGTCGTTTCCCAACGAATTTGCAGCGGGCTCGATTAATAGCAATAGTGAAACAAAATGGTAAAATTGGGGGTTTTAGGGTTTTATGATTCAACAGATTAAAACGAAATAAATTGGAATAAACAGATAGAAAAAAACGTTGATAGACTTAAACAGATTAAAAATGACCAACCCAACGATCAGATTCCAGAATCATGCATCATTGAACGAAATATAACTAATCACGTTTGGTTCCGGATGAATCGAAATCTCTGCATTCATCCGGAGATTCCCTCACCTAGACGATCGCCTAGAATTTATCCGAACAGTGGCATCTCACTGTGCAATCGCACAGCAACACTAAAACCTAGTTCGAATTTAGTCCTTGGGATGAACCAAACCGAATATTAAATCTAATATTCGAACTATTTCCAGAATCGAATCCGAAGATGAAAACAATTGATTAAGTTACCGATTAGGCACAAGTTCTCTGGACGAATCATGGAATCCTCATCGTTGGGTCAATCACAGGGGGGTTTAGCCGAGCATGGCCGGAAAATCGAAGAAAAGATGAAGAACGCGAAAAACCCTAAGAACATGCGAAAATCGGTAGAGAGAATTTGCATAAAATCGTGAAACCCTAATGTCAAAATCGTGAATTCGTGAATGCCTCCTGTTTTTGGCGGCTGCCTTACTTAAAAATAACCTAAAACGAAAATGGGCCCTAATAGTTTTAGCCCAAAACAGAAATAAAATAAAACTGGACTTAAATTACAAAATTCGGGTCCAAATAATATCCAGAATTGTGCATCCGACTTCGGCTCCAAAATCGACTGCCCTCTTGACCGAATTGGCTCTTGTTGTCTTCATAACAATTGTAGCTCTCTGAATCATCTGAAATATGAGACAAAAGTGAGGCAAATCCGATGTCTGGTTCAAGAGTTATGGTAGAAATAGTGAAGTAATACAAAACTGGAATTTTATTATTAAAAATGGCTAAAATGCAATAAAAGGCCCAAGGCCCAAATAAACATAAAAGCCATTATTTATTAGATAAAGGGTCCTAAGTTATTACTCAAGAGACAAAAATAAGTGTATAAAATATTCAATTATCAGTAGGACCGCCTGGTCAAGACAAGCCCCTCGGAAACAGCGCGCTCAGGGGCCTCAGTGGTCAGGGTGGCCAAACCCTAACCACCTGCCCCTCCTGAGGCCTCAGTAGCAACCTATGAAATCACAGTCACATAGGCCCTACCTACCTCACATATCTCGGTACTACAGCAACACCCTAAGGACACACAGTCCAATAGGCACCGCAGCCCGATCCTACATGCCCTGCATCAGTAGCGTAAACCCTAAGGACACACAAATTCCAATAGGTACTACAAATTCCGATCTCGTGCATCAGAAAGAGGCACTACAGCCCGATGTCCTACATCATGATAAAACACACATGCAAAAGCAACATAGAGTATGCAAGTCAACAGTTACTACCTGGCACTCCTCGAAAATAGTAAACTCTTCTCTTCAAGCCGTAGATACGTCCCTCCCAAATTAATACCCTATATTCAGCCAAACACCATGCTCGTTAATTACATGAAGAAACTTTGCTTCAAGTTCATGGAGTTTGCCTAACACCCAAAATTCCAGAAACTTTGATCCATCTTTGCCGATTTTTAATAAATTCTAGAAAAATCTTATGGACATGTAATAAGCGGCTATTGAACCCTTAGAATGTCTAGTTTACCATAAAAATAATTACCAATGTCTTATGGGTTCATATCCTTTTATTAGTTTCGAAACCAAGCCGCTGGTCCAGAGACAAGTCCAGGTTTTTAGGTCATTCCCATCTTAAGATAACTCTCGGTTTGAAAATCCAAATGACACGAAAGATTATACAAAAACGATGCCCCAGATGTCTAATTTCACCATGTAAAATTTCAAAGCCATCAGATTTCATTTACTATTTTAAATCTGTTGATGAACACACGCTGCCCAGAAACCGTAAGAATCGGAAGATTTTCGTATATCAAAGACTTAATCTTTTTGAGTTTAGAAAAAGGTGATCTCCCTTGTTCCCACAAAAAAACAAATTCTGGATCCATTTATAACCTTAAAAATATGATAATCCTACTGCAACCTCACGAAAATACCATAGGGCAGAGGCAACACGCAACAAGTTATCGGTTAAGAGCTTACCTTGAGTACTCTGTTGCGTATGGCTTCTTCTTCTCTTGAACCAAGGATCAGATCTTCTTCACTCTTCCCTCCTTCTATTGCACGAAATAGGCAGAAAAAATGGGTGGGGAGTGTCCTTTATATAGACCTCAAGGGTTAGGGTTATTGTCCAACTTTGGTTATTATCCACTGGTCGAAGGGATGTCTCGGATTAAAATATAATTCTCTAACTTATTTCTCAAGAATTCTAGAGAATTCTTTGGCAGATGGGGGTGCCTCCCTAGGCCCAAAAATAAGATTCCCAAATTGCCCCTGATGGTGGTTTAAGGAATTACTAGTTGTAGGTTTTTGGGTGCAAGGGTAAAACGATCATTTTGCGTGTTCTTCTTCCAACCAATGGGGCCCACCAAATCTGCCCTTAGATAAGCCATAAATGCTCTTTATGAGTCATAATTACAAGTCATTTCATTGTCATGTCAATTGCAAAATATGTGGTCCAGATTAAACCGGGTTATTTTATTCTTTATCTCTCATCATAATTACTTGATGTGACTTTCTCTCTCTTCATAATTATATGATATGACCTTTTCTTTCTCCTCTGGGCCCACTAAAATTTCGTCCTCTCCCTGTATCTGGGGGTCTGGGCCCGACTCCGGGAAGTCCTAACCGGTCCCGCTTATCTCCTTTTTGTCGGTTACAACTTTCCTCGTAACTCGTGCCACTCTGTGGGACTTGTGTGGGGCCGGATCAACTATTCCTTTTCCCCTGATGTGGCTGCACGTTTTTCTTCATTCTTGGGGAGCGAGAAATTCATATTTTAATGTCTCATAATTACCTCGTACTTTGTGGTGCCAAAAAGTCAAACATCCAACCTAAACATGCCATGTGTCCTACTGGCATCATTACTCTTTAGTATGTCATTATTAGTCATCATGACAGTACTTTATTAAAATTACTTTATCGGTACTTGCTCGGGATCCTGCCCGAGTTACTCGGGGTTTCTTTATGAATGCCTTGTTTTTCAAAAAAACGCGTGGCATACCCAATCGCCCGAAAATGCCGTGTACTCACTTATACCGGCATATTTTTACTCAACTAATTGCCCTATACTACAGACATAGTTGGGTGGCATCCTTTCCACCGGATTTACGCCGTATAGGTCTTCGTGCCCCTTTTTTCCATTAGCACTTTAACTCTACTGGCTTGAGCATACCGGGTCCACCGACCTATACAAACCAAGTTACTTAGTCCCAGAGAGGCTTCCTAACTCTCGACATTCTTGGGACTCTTCCCGAACTGGGCTTAATCGTCCCCCTATTTTAGGCTTATTCCCAGTTCTCGGGGTTCAGAATTCAGGGTGTTACACAAGAAGCCACCCTTGCTTGGTGGCCAAGTTGCTTCATGCCTAATCCAAGAAGCCATTCCTTTTTCTTTGGCTTCTTGAAGAAGTCAATTGACTTTTCATATTTCCTTCTCATCCATGATATTTTTTGCCAACAAATGAAAAAGTGAAGGGGGGAGATGAAAAACAATATAGATAGAGAAGGAAATGCGGTAGAGACAGCAAGAAGAAAGAGAAACACTCTAAAGCCTTCACCCCCGATTCGACATTTCTAGCTCCCTAGGCCTTCTCTAATGGTGTTCCTCTCGGCAAGAGAAATATTTCTATGGTTTCAGATTCTTGATCTGAGGATTTAAATTCTATCCACATGGTGGAAGTGCTCCCAAAATCAAGAACTGATTACGAAATCAAGTACAGGTATGTATAAGCTTCGATTTGAACTATGGTTTTCTTAAGTGGTTGCGATGCCTTGATTTCTGTTAGTCATTGGTTGGGCATGAAGAAGTGTGATTTTTCCCATTTTGATGCTTCCAATGGGTTTAAAATGGAAAATTGTATAGATTAAAGGTTAGGATATGAATTTGGATGCTTTGGAAGAAAATTGTGTAAAACCTCAAATCTGCCTTGTGTTAGTGCCTAGCTGACAATCAGATTGTGTCATGTGTTTGGCTGGGTAAATGTTGTCCAATGGCCCTGAAAATTTGCAGGATTATAGTAGACATCCTAAGATTTAATTTGATATATAATATGGGCCGAATGGATTTGTATATTAGTAATTATGAATTTTTAAATTTGATCATGTGAAACTTGAACCAAATCTAAGGTAGTTGGATTAATTGAGGTTTCTGGATTTGTTTGCGTCCAAATGGCTAAGCATGATATTTTTTTTCCTCAAATTAGACTCAATAAGGGTCGTATAGCCTTTGGAACCATATTAATTGGATTTTTTAGAATTATTTAGGATTTTGTGAAGTTTGTAGAAAAATTAGCAAATTTAGTTAAGGGGCGAAAATGGCATTTATAAATGCCAATGGTAATTAACCTAACCATCAAGGGTTGAAATAAACTCTTGGAGTTAGCATAGGCCTTTAGCTTTATGTTGAGCCTAATGTGATATCTAATATTATTTCTAGATAAGTTGTAATCAATAATCTCTGAATGTGTGGTTATAGGTTTCGATATTTGCCCTGGACAACGAAAGGATCGAGAGCCAATTGGTAGTAAATCTAACTCTCACATAATGTGTATGTCTGTATATGCATGTTGAACCATGCTATGTGTTATATGATTTGTTTGCAGTTGTTACTGCATGAGGAGACCGGTGTTATGTGATCTCTGAATATTTTATACGCTATTGTGAACTGTTTCCTGTATATAGTTAAATGTCATATACTGTTTGTACATTCTATGTGGGATTAACTGTTATTCTAGGAACCTTCACAATCCCAGCTCTTGTTACTACATGTACAATGAACAGCACATTGGACGCAGCTCCTAAGGCAAGGCCGCGGGATGTTGGCATTTGTGTTATGTATAACCCTATGGGCATTCGTGTTATGTCATCAAGATCATTGTATCAATGTATTTATACTATTTTTTGTTTTCCCCATTAAGCTATGTGTTATTGCTTTGATAACTGTCAGTATATCAGTAGGCTATTACAAAAATGTACTGCTACCATGGGAAATTTTGAATATTTGAAAATCAAAAATGCTGAATATGGGACAACATTGAAGAGTTGAAAAGCGATGACATGATTGTTATCGATGATATGTTGAATTAAAAAGCAATGCAGTTGGTGATTATGATGTGTTGAATAAAAAAGCGGTGTAGTTGGTGATTATGTTGATACAGGAACAAAAACTGATAGAATGGTCTAGAAAATTTGAACTGGTTAGGCCATATATTATATGCAACTAAAGTGGTAAGCAAGAGGAATGTAGTCTGAGAGCTTAAATTGAAGAAGCTCATGTAATATCAGAGACCACCTGAGTCTTGGAGTTGTGTTAAATACAGGAAATTCTACCCATGTACGAGCTATGAAAGGAAGCTTGTCTGCTTTACATGTCACCAGCTAGGTCATTGTAGCAAATACTGTCCACAGCGAGCTGCTGAGAAAAATCCCCAATATCAAGGAAGGGTTTTTGCACTGACACATGAAGAGGTCAAGCAATCACCAGAGATAATCCAAGGTATCATTTCTCTTGATAGTAAGTTATTGCAAGCTTTGTTTCATTCGGGTGCTAATCATTCCTTTATTGCGTGTGATTGTGCTGAATGGCTAGGAATAAGTACCCATAAATTAATGATGAGTCATATTTATACCATGTTTTTCCTATGTGCTTTGACTGTTTTGAATGATGAATCTAAGCTTATTTCTATACTATTTGATTGAATGTGCAAGAATTCATGCACATAGGGAAATAGAGGATAGATTCTACAAATTGTTACATGCACATCATTATCTTGCTCATGTACATAAGAAAACATGCCACTTTATGGTTTACCGTGAAAGCGTATAATGAAGCTAATAATGCTATAGCGTATGGTATGCTCACATTTGTGCAAGCAATACAATGCGACCACTATGTTGTAGCATCGTAAGTGATGCAGAATTATGTGCTACGTTACTTTCACCTTCCCTTGTGAGTTTTTAGGAAGTTAATACATGTCATCCAGATGGACGTTTAGGCGGTGGCTGAATTGATTAAGACTGAATTAGAAGATGCGGAGAATCGAAGGAAAGACCTAAAGAATCCTGCAATATTAAAAGTGAATCAATCAACCGAATCTAGGGATTTGGACCTAACAGATTTGGAAGGCCCAGCTCACTGAATGTACGGCGCGAGTGGACCTGACTATAAGAGGAAAGCGTGGGTAAACCTAAAAACGTCGTCAAAGTCGTAAGAGTCAGAAAAGTCAATACAATTCCAATCCAACTGGACTCATACCGAAGGAACGAGAGAACTATCGATCGAGTGAATTGCAGACAAAGCCCAACTTTTTACTGGAGCAAGACGGACTGTAGAAGATGTAGAGACGTTGTGTGACAAGACGCTCCTTACACCGTCAATCATTCTGACGAGCTCCTATGTTTTCTTCTTTTTATTTTATTTTCACAATTGTTTCCATCGGCTGTTCTGCATTACTCTGTTTTGTGTTTCTCTCATCAGTCATAAACTAAACTTTCATTGGCTGAGTGAGGATGGATTTCTAAGTTGTAGAATGAACCCAGTTTGCTAAGTTATTTATTTAGTATATTCAATTTGTGTAACAGTAATTTTAGACATAGTCGATTAGCAGATGCTAAGGGCTAGATCAGTGGCCTCGACTTACCAGACGGGAGTCGAGGTTAGACCTCTATTAGATAGTGTTTGCTGGGTGAGCCCGTGCAAGGCCTGACCTAAATTGTAGGCTACTGGAATAGGTCTACCACTCATAACCAAGAACACCTAGGTTCAAACCAACAACATAAACTGGAAAATCGCCATAGGAATATGGGAGAAGTAGAGTAAGGACTATACTTACAGAATGCATATGCTTCTATATAGGATAGTGGTAGGTTAGCTAAATAACATTGTGAAAGGCGGTTTTGTTGTAGCATTGTGGAAGTTGTGCAACATAATTGTTATAAATCATGTAAACTCGAGTTTGCAGTTGCAAACTCGAGTTTGCCATTGGCAGAGAGCAACCAAGTTTTTCAAAGATACCAAAACTCTAGTTTCCATTTGGAAACTCGAGTTTAGGTCATCCAGAGAGTTCTCTAAGTTTCCAACGTTTTTATGGAAACTCGAGTTAAAGATTGAAAACTCGAGTTTACATCACCGGAGAACAATGCTCGCCTCCGACCTTGTGAGAACTTCGTTTATCATTCAAACAAACTATTTCAAAGTTTTCCCATAAAAGAGAAAACTCGAGTTTCCGTTTTGAAACTCGAGTTTCGGCTTTACAGAGGTGTTTTCAAAGTTTTCAACTAATGTGAAAACTCGAGCTAAGTTTTGAAAACTCGAGTTTTGGCCAGGCAGAGAGCTCTGCTATTTTCGAACAATTGAAAACTCCAGTTTTGTTTTGGAAACTCCAGTTTTGAGTTTTTGGACTAAAACATAATTTTTCATCAAAAGTCCAAAACTCGAGTTAGTCACTTAATGACTCGAGTTTTGCACTGTTCACAAAACATGTCCAATTGCAAAATCGCGATGTTTCTCTCTGTGAAGAGAGAACTCAAGTTTGGATTGAAAACTCAAGTTTCGGTCTTTTACTGAAAGATTCACTGAAACATGAAAACTCGAGTTTGGAAGAACTGACTCGAGTTTGCATCGCAGAATTTGAATTTCGAACTGAACGAATTTGTGAAATATTTGTGTTTGATCTCAATACTTTATATCATCACTTATTACTATTCCTAACTATGTTTAATCAGTGTTTTAGTGAGTTTCAGATGATTTAGACAGGATTAAATGGAGATTTAGCATAAAGCAAAAAGCAAAGTCAGAACATTAAATGCAAAAGTGCAGAAAACTTGCATACTTCTGAACAACCTTTCTCCACACGTTTTGAAGGAATTAAAGGTTCCTTCCACATCCAGTAAACTGCTCCTCCAACGGATTAAAAGTCAGAAAGTCAACTCTGAACATCTGCACAGCTGGATTAACCAAAGAGAAGAGAGAGAAGAAGACCAAAAGCTTCACTAATCATCCTCTAATGTCTCCAACGGCTATATGACGATTTACAACGGTCAATTAATAATATCTAGCTATATATAGAGCTGCAATCAAGTCTTCAACAAGAGAGACAACACACAGAAACGAAATACACTTCAGTAGTTCATTATTCTTTAGTTTTCTGTCTGTACAGTATCTTTGATACTTAGAGCTTCAGTGTTTATCATATATCTACTCAAATGAGGAGTCTAAACACTATTTGATTATCTGTAAATCTTAAGGTTGTGGAACCTTAAGTAAGGGTATACAATTACAATTTGTAAGGGGGAGTGAGTCCTAGGGAAAGGATCATCTCTAGTACAGAGAGTGTAATTGTTTGTATCTTTGATTACAGCTTGTAAAAAGGAGTAAGTCCTAGTGAGAGGATTACTCAAGAGTTACAGAGTGTGTAGTCAAGAGTGAAAAGTCCTAGAGTGTGTCTAGGCAGTGAAAAGTCCTAGAGTGTTTCTGGGCAATTGTAAAATCCTAGAGTTTCTAGGTGACTTAGTGAAATCTCTGAGTGTTTCCGGACCGGACGTAGGTCAAGATTTGGACCGAACCAAGATACATCTCTGTGTGAATCTTCTCCTCTCTATCTCTACTTTTCCTTAACTTACATCTGTTGTGTGGGTGACTTGGTTCTTGAGCATTCAGTGAAAGGTTCTTGAGCAATCTGAGAAAAAAATTTTATAATCACCTATTCACCCCCCCTCTAGGTGATATTCCACCCTTCATTTGGTATCAGTGCCCAGGTTTCTCAGATTGGGCTTAACATCCCGAGACAAGATCATGGAAGGAATATTCCCTGAAGGTGCCTCAATCAACAGACCACCTGGCTTCAACGGGGAACACTATTCATTTTGGAAAGCAAAATTCAGAGTATTTGTGTTAGCCTCGGAGTATGGTCTAAGGCAAGTTATAGAGAATGGAGATTATGTTCCTACAAAAGTTGTAGGAGGAAGTAACGTTCCAAAGGCTGAAAGTGAGTTCAACGAGGATGACAGAAGGAAAGTGACTCTTAACAGCAAAGCCATCCTGATGCTTCATGGTGCTCTCAGTCAAAAGGAGTATTTCTGTATCTGCAACTTATCTACTGCCATGGAGATATGGAAAGCCTTGGAAATAGCATACGAAGGAACTTCCAGTATAAAGGAGAATCGCATCAACACGTTGACAACCGAATATGATCTCCTTAGAATGCAGACCGGTGAGAACATTGCTAAATTTCAACTTCGTTATACTCATCTTGTTAATGAATTATCAACAATGGGGAAAACATATGAGCAAGGTCCTCAAGTCAGAAAAATTCTCAATGTCTTGACAAAAGACTGGGAAACCAAAGTCACAGCTATAGAAGAAGCCCGTGGAGAATCAATGACTTCAGCAAGAAGGGCTTGGAGGAATTAATAGTAAGAGCAATAGTTGGAAGTCTATCGTACGAATATGAGAAGAGATTCAATCATCACGAAAGGAAGCATTCAAGCTCTTCGGATGATGAAAGTGGCTTATGGAGCAGAAGAATTAATAGTAAGAGCAATAGTATCGCTCTTAATTTACCTCCGCCAGTTTGTGAAGAAAGAGGAAGATGAGAATGAAGATGAAATGGCTATGTACAATCCTATCATTGACAAGAAGAAAGGTAAAAAGAAAAATGGTGGAAAATGTTATTTGAATTATTTTCGAAAATTCAAGAAGTTCTACAAGAAGAAGAGATTCAATCATCACAAACTAACAATGAAGGACCCAAGGAAGCATATGTACGGTGCAGATGAAGAATCTTCTTATGAACCAAAAAGGAGATGATGAAAGAGAGAACTTTGAAGAAGAAGAAGCAATCCTCCAATAGCCTAAGGATCAATGAGAGCTTCTCAAGAGAGCAACTTCATAGACAGATTAATTCAACTCTTGAGGAAGCTAAAGAAGCAATGCTTGATGGTGAATGCTGTAAAAAGAATTATCAACATCAATCAACCTCAATCAAGCAAAGCTTTTACAATGACAAAAGAATTTACGGTGATATCTATCTCTTACCCTATACTGTGCTTAAATAAGATTCATATTTGGGTAATGAAAATTTGTCCACTATTATATTTCTATTAGCAATCAATATTTCTATGTTGTTTCAAAATGAATTTCAGATTGCTAAATGAACTAAAGAATGAAATTGTACATCACCTTCTGATTTCATTTTTTTTTAAATGCACAATTCTAAAACTGGTTTGATCCACCTAGTTTTATGAAAATTCATATAAACGAATTAAAAATTATTCATGCTTTGATTGCATTCTAATGGTGTTTCAAAATTGGAAACTAATATTTTGAATAACAGATATACTTCAAATCTGTGTATGTTGAATGTTTTCCATCCCTCTCAGGTTGATCTCTAGAATTCAATGTATTGCTTGAACTATCTAGTTTCACTCTTGAACTAGTTGTTCTTCATAGCTAATGTCCATGTATGAGTTTCAAGCATATCTTTAAGAATTCAATCTGTAAATTGTTATGACTACTGCATAAATTTCCATTGGCCAAGTTATTCCAAGTCTTTATAAATGTTCATTAGTGCATTGAATAGGAATGCATTAACCATTAATGGAATAACTTACTAGGATGATATTCTAAACAATAATCCTTTGAATTAATGTGTTTCATCATTCAGGAATCCTAGTATTCTCTTAGTTGCTCAAATTCATCAACATTTGTCATTTATCCTTATTTTGAGTAATTGTATTCATAATCTTGCCTTGCACATTTATATGGTTCTAATTCGAAATTGCAAGATTACTTCTTGGTCAATAGCAGAGTCATTGTGCTTATACACTTCTATTATGCTAAGAATGATTCCTTAGTATTCTATCTTCATGGCTCATGCTTCTATGAAATCTGTTCAACATGATAAGGGAATATTCATAATCTTTCTACTCTGAAGCATATTGACATATTCGATTTATTACTTCTCATTATTTTGGTATGTGCAATGCTTTTCAAAAATGCTTCAAAATGAATTTTGGTATCAACCATGAAAATTGTAATGCATTACCAATTTGAAAGAAAAGCATAAATGGGAATGGTGAATCCCAATGATTTGAAAAACAGCCTCCACCAAATGTTAGTTATGTGTTTTGATGATTACTAATTGCTAACAAAAAGATTGGAGTATATAGATGTGTTTTATGCAGGATAAAATCTCTAACCATCTATTGAAAGTTTGCTGTCAAAGAGCCAAACTCGAGCCTATCAAAGTTAAACTCAAGCTCGAGAGAATCGCGGGAGTCAGAAAGGAAATGGAGTTATTACAGAAAGACGAACTCGAGCCTATTAGTTGGCGAACTCGAGTTCGCGGAAGACAGAGAGCAACTTAATTCAGAGGACTTCAAAGACTCGAGCTTGTTAGTGGCTAGACTCAAGCCTAAGAGTGAAATTCAAGAGTTCACACATACACTCTTGAAGTCCAGGTTAGTACACGTAGACGAAAACTCGAGCCTACACTTGTAAACTCGAGTTTTTCGCGATAAAATTGTTTTTAAAAACAAGATTGTTGATCTTCACTTCACTTCACCCTCGAGCCTAAAACTAAATTTCTCTCAAATCCTCTCATCTCCCTCAACGAAAATCTGAGAAATGGCCTCCAAACGATCTGCAACCGATGATACTCCAAGTTTAGATCGTGAAAAACCCCAATCTACTCCTCAAAGCTTGTCTAAACGACCACCCAGAAGAAAATCCTTTCCAAAATGATTCAAGCATGGAGTTGATAAAAGAATCCCTGGGGTTACTACCACTCACTCTTCTCCTTCACCCAGAACCAAAGAAGCAACTCCTCAAACTCGAACAGACACAGAGACAGCTTCTAGCAGAAGGAAAGAAAAAGCCCCAGAAGTTTCAGCGACCTATAAGTCCTAGAGGACCAAGAAAAGTGTTCCTACACCTGGACAAGCCAGTTCTCAAGCACATTCTGCCTCTCATCATCAAGAACAATATGTGCCTCAGGTATCTGAAGAAATCCCAGCTCTATTTGAGATTTATAACCATACTTCAATACCTAGGGGATTTTTTAGTGAGCCTGTAAGATTATCTGGTGAAGATGCCATTAGATATAAGGAGAATTTTGAGCACAAAGCCTTTTGCCCCACTGTCTATGTTAATTTGGCTCAATTAAAAGAGGAATGCAACCTTGACCTTACCCCCTGGCTGAAGCAATTTGAACCACTTATATCCATTAAAGCCTCATACAGCCCAACTCTTGTCAAGGCCTTCTATCACTGCATGAAAAGTGACAACTTGCCGGATAGTGATATGAACTTGGTTGAGGAAAGAATTACCACCACACTTAGAGGGAAAAAGATCATTATAACTGCTGCCTATTTGAATTCCCTTCTTCAAATTCAAAATCCTCCACCTGTTGCATCATCGAACTACACTAATAGGCAGATCTTTTCATTGCTTAAACCTGATGAACCTATCCCTGATGAATTATAAATCCTGAATTTCACTCCAGTATCAATGCCCCCTAAACAAAGAGCTGCCTGGTACATTTATACTAGGGATATCATGCAAAAAGGAGGAAATTTCACCCATTTTGCAAAGAAGGATTACCCTATCTTTGCTTCTATCATTGACCAAGTGCCTCACAATATTGGGCACTGGATTTTCAAAGAAATGGCTAGATTTCGCTTCACTGGTAGAAAATCATCCCAAATACCTTTTGCTAGCCTCATCTCTGTAATCTGATTCCATGAGAAGATTTGGTATCTACCTGCCAATGAACATCCAGAGAAACCCCAGAAGTTTGGCAAGCACATTCTGAATCTTATGAGGATAAACATTGATGAAGGCAGTGATCAATCCAGAGCTCCACCTCAGTCAATACCAACCAGATCAAGAGCCACTCATTCTAGAGTACAAGAAGCTCAGAGTGCACCCCCTCCTCAGTCCACTCCTTCTGATTTGGATGCCAGAATCAAGGTCCTAATCGACCAAGCTGTTTCTGATCTCTCTGTCAAGATAGAATCAGAAGTGAAACAATTCAAAGAAGATGTGAATAAAGGATATGATGAGATGGTTGATTCACAGGAAGACTTGACTCTTGAACATGAAGCACTAAAGGAAAAAGTTCAAGGTCTCAGTGGTCAGATTGGAGATCAGTCAATCAGCATCTCCACTCTCTTGGTATCTATGGCTAGTCTTAGTGACAAGATGGACAAAATCTTGCAAAATCAGCCCATGTCTGCTTCTGGTCTTGGTTTGGGAACTTCCACTTCTGTTGGTCCTAGTTCATCAATTCCCCCGATTATTCCTGAACCAGCTTCCACTTCCATAGCCCCTGAACCATCTATTCATGCAGCCACTACAATTGATCATGCTATTCCACCTTCCTCTACCCCAACTGATCCACCCTTGTTTGCTGATGACAAAGGGGGAGAAGAATTGAAGTGAAAAAGCAGTCATTTTCTTCATGTTTTGATCATTTTCTGCATATTTGCTTTTGAAATTCTACTGCAATTCTGTAATACTTTGAATACTCTAAGTTATGCAGTGTGCTTATTGCTTCATTATATTTCTGCTGCTAATTCTGATTGTGCTTCAAATCTTATGTTGATTCTGATTCTTCTACTCAATCCTGATTTCTGTTATCTAATTATCATGACTGATTCTGATTGTTGTATTAGAATGAAATTATCAAATGAACAGTCATGAAGTGCTTATGTTTTAAACAGAAGAAAATTTGATGATGAATCAAATCTTTTTCAAAAGTTCAGTGTTTTTGCAAATTGCTTTGGATCTATTGTAAATCAGAGGTATCATCACTCTCTGTATTGTTGTATATTATTCAGCGGAAGACATTACATTATATAGATGAAGCAAGGGAGAACAAAGAAGGTAAAGACGATAAATTAGGAAATATAATAAAGCCTAATAAAGACTCATAACTACTAATTAAGACCCTCTAATCAGATCCTCTAATCATGGAACTAATCAAGAGATCCTAATAAATGAGAGAGATATATTTCCTAATATTCTAACACTCCCCCTCAAGCTGGAGACTATATGTCGATCAATCCCAGCTTGCCATGAAAACCTTCAAACTTCGTTCGACCGAGTGGTTTAGTTAGGATATCTGCGATTTGGTCTGCAGATCTTATGTGAGACAGTGTCATAATGCCTGCTTCAATCTTTTCTTTAATGAAGTGTCTGTCTATCTCAACATGTTTAGTTCTATCATGATATCTTGGATTCTTGACCATTTCAATGCTGGCCTTGTTATCACACCAGAGTTGCATTGGTCCCTCATGTTGAATTCCCAACTCTGTCAGTAATCTGATAATCCAGATTCCTTCACATACTCCTTTATTGACAGCTCTTAGTTCTGCTTCGGCACTGCTTGGTGACACCACTGTCTGTTTCTTGCTTCTCCACGTAACTAGATTTCCCCACACGTAGGTACAGTATCCCGAGATTGACCTCCTGGTCTCTCTATCTCTGGCATGATCTGCATCAGTGTAGATTTCTATGTTCCTGGTAGTACCTTTCTTAAAGAATATTCCCCTTCCAGGATTAAGCTTCAAGTAGCTTAGAAATCTGTGGACTGCCGCCATGTGTTCTTCTTGGGGCTGATGCATAAACTGGCTTACTATTCCAACTGCATAGCTAATGTCAGGACGTGTATGGGTTAAGTATATCAATTTTCCCACAAGTCTTCTGTATCTCTCTGCATGAGCTGGAATACCTTGTGGTTTGATCTCTAAGTGGCATCCCTCTTCCATTGGTATCCCTTCTGGTTGAGTGCCCAACATTCCTGTCTCATGTAGCAAGTCTAATGTATACTTGCGTTGGGAGACATTGATACCCTTCTTAGTTCTTGCAACTTCCATGCCTAAGAAATACCTCATTTGTCCAAGGTCTTTCACCTGGAATTCAGCTGACAGGTCCCGTTTTGCCATGGATTCTTCATCATCCCCTGTAATGAATATGTCGTCAACATAGACGATCAATATGGTGACTTTGCCATTAACACGTTTGGTAAACAATGTGTCATCAGCTTGTCCCTGAGTATATCCAAGCCCTTTCACTGCTTTGGCGAATCTACCGAACCATGCCCTAGGAGATTGTTTCAGGCCGTACAATGACTTTCTTAGCTTACACACAGAGTTATTAGGAGCTAAAACTCCATCCGGATCTCCATGTATACTTCTTCCTCTAGGTTGCCATTCAGGAATGCATTTTTCACGTCCAGTTGGTATAGAGACCAATCCAAGTTTGCTGCAAGTGATAATAGTACTTGAATGGTATTGAATTTGACCACTGGAGCAAATGTCTCCTGGTAATCGATCCCGTATGTCTGGGTATATCCTTTTGCAACAAGTCTCGCCTTGTATTTGTTGATACTGCCATCGGGCATTTAGGAAGAGTCGTGATCTCCCATGTTCTATTTTCCTTGAGTGCCCTCAATTCCTCTTCGCAGCTTGCTTCCAATTTCGATCGCCCATAGCTTGTTGAAATGTATTTGGAACGGTTATCTCGTGCACCGTTAACAACAAAACTTTGCATTCTTGCGCATGATTACCATATGAGACAAATCGTTGAATAGGATGTTGAGTACACGATCTTACCCCTTTCTCAAGGCAATAGGCCAACCCGATTCTTCAGATTTAATCCCGGATTGGATTCATGGTCGTTCCTTTGAATGGGAGAGATAGTTCTACCAAAGTGTCGGGTTCAGTTTCTATCTCTTGTTGTGATCCCGCATCCATCCCTGAATTGATCTCAACATGTGTTTCTGGTTCATTGGGTTCAGGTTGGGGTGGAATGTATGTGTTAGGCTGGTTTGTGGGAGCAAGTGAGTCAAGAGAGGCTACAAGGTTAGGTGGTTCAGATGATGTGTCAGATGAGTTTGAGGTGTTGGAATTAGATGTTTCCAAGATTAGCCATTCAATATCAGAATACTCCCCCTGAATGGGTAATTTAGGATAATAAGCTTCGTCTTCCGAGAAAACGGTGTCCCGGAGACAAAGAGTTTCTTGGAAGATGGACAATAGCATTTGTACCCTTTTTGAGTGGAGGAGTAGCCAAGGAATATACACTTGTCTGAGCGAGCACCAAATTTGTTGCCCTCCTTTTTGTGAACAAAGACGACACAACCAAACACCTTGGAAGGTAATGAATTGATGAGAGGGCAATTTGGAAAGAATTTCAGGAGGTGTTGAAGTGGGGTGTCGTATTTGAGAAATTTTGAAGGCATGCGGTTAATGAGATAAGCTGCGGTGAGGATGGCATCACCCCAGAAAATGGTGGGAACATTCCGTTCCATTAGCAAGGCACGGGTTACTTCCAACAGGTGACGGTTTTTTCGTTCGGCTACCCCATTTTGTTGAGGGTGTATGGACAAGACGTTTGGTGATGAATTCCTTGACGATCAAGAAACTCTTTAAAGGTTGTGCTCATGTATTCCTTGGCATTATCACTTCGAAGCACCTTAATGGACGTGTTGAATTGGGTTCGTACAAAGGTATAGAAGTTTTGAAAGACTTTGGCAACATCGGATTTGTCTTTCATTAAATAAACCCATGTGGTGCGAGTGTGATCATCGATAAAAGTAACAAACCACCTGGTATGAGTGAGAGTAGCTATGCGGGCAGGGCCCCAAATATCACTGTGAATCAATGTGAATGGGGAGGTGGGAGTATAGGGATGTTTGGGATATGAGGACCGTGTTTGTTTTGCAAATTGGCAAGTTTCACAATGAAAAGGAACAGAATTTTTATTGAATAAACTTGGAAACACATGTTTCATATAATCAAAACTAGGGTGGCCTGATCGACAGTGCCATAACAATATATCATTATTCTGTGAATTTGAGCTAACCAGCGCTTGTCTTGCCTTCCACGTTTCTTTATTCTTTGAGGTTGACCCTTCAAGGTAGAACAATCCATCCCATTCTCTAGAAGTCCCAATCGTCCTCATCGTTCTTAAATCCTGAAACACACATAAACCATCATCAAAGATCACTCGACATATTTTACCTCTAGTCAACTTGCTTACAGAGATCGATTACGAGGTAAGTTCCGGACAAACAAAACATTATGTATTGCCAAGTGGTCGATAATGTAACAAAGACCAATACCCTCAACTCGTGTGAATACACCATTAGCTACTTATACTTTGAGGTGTTCATGACAGAGTTTAAGATTACGGAATAGAGTCTTGTTACCAGTCATGTGATCCGTAGCTCCTGAGTCAACAATCCATGTATCGTCATGGGTCATCACAGCATTGAGGGCAATAATAGAATTACCTGATTGTACAAGATTCACGCTGGGAACAGAGTTAGACTTATTCTGTTGTTCGAGCATTCTACGGAACATCTACAATTCCTCTTGACTTAGGTGATTGTCACTCTCCACCTTTGGTTCAGCTGTGGTAAGGTGACTTTGGAAGTTTGATTTCCCCCCGGAGGGTTTTCCATGGAGTTTCCAGCATTCTTCCTTAGTATGGCCCTTTTTCTTACAATAGTTGCACCATTTATTGGTTTTGCGGTCCCCAGATGGTCCCTGAACTGCAAGAGCTGAACTTTCAACGTTGCTTGGTCCACTCCGGTTCAAGAGTTTCCTACTTTCCCCGAATTGCACAAGGTTAACCACGTCAAAGAGTTGTGGGAGTGGCTTCAGCCCCATGATTCTGCCCCTTACCTCCTCGAAAACATCATTTAGGCCTAAGAGGAAGTCGTGTATCCTTCCTTCTTCCACAATTCGTTTGTACAACTCTACATCTTTGAGAGTTTCCCAAGGGTGGACCTCAAACAAGTCTTGTTGTTCCCACAATTTCAGCAATGCATTATAATATTCGCCATTCTGACTGATTACCTTGTCGTAGATCTCGGAGTTGTCTCTTCAGGTGAATCAAGGCAGTAGTGTTTTCAAGGGAGGAGTAGGTTCTCCTAGCGGCATCCCATATTTCCTTTTCCGTGTGTGCAAACAGATATCCCTCACTGATCTCCAAGGTCATTGAATTACACAACCATGTCATGACTTGGTTGTTTTCAGCAAACCATGTGTCAAAATTAGGGTCATCAGGGGCTGGTTGAGGGTGAGTTTGAGAATCGGTACCGGTCATAAAACCCATGGGATATGTTCCGGGAATTGTTCCGAACATAGGAGGACCCTGAGAGGAATCCATGTTTCAGGAAGAAGGAAACAGTCGTCGAAATCTGGATTTTTCGCCGGAGAGTTCGCCGAAAAATTCAAAAATGTCACCGGAGGATGTAATAATCACTGGGCTTCACCGGAAATCAGAGGAGGAGGCCGAATCAGAAATTCGTCGTCGAAACGCCCTGCTCACGCGCCGTCACAGCGCCGCTGGTTGTCGAGCGCGTGTAGTCCACGCGCCGCCGTGGAGCCGCCGGATCGTCAGCGGAAGATAGGGTTTTGCCGATCGGAGTCTCACGGTTCCTCTGGGCTAGGCGGTGTAGCCTTACTCGCCGTCGACAGAAAGCCCTAAACTCGCCGAAGACTTTTACTCACTGTTTCCCTCTCTCCCTCACGTCACTCACTGTTTCTCTCACTTTTTCTGGCCTTGGACGGATGTCCTAAGCTCTGATACCATATTGTAAATCAGAGGTATCATCACTCTCTGTATTGTTGTATATTATTCAGCGGAAGACATTACATTATATAGATGAAGCAAGGGAGAACAAAGAAGGTAAAGACGATAAATTAGGAAATATAATAAAGCCTAATAAAGACTCATAACTACTAATTAAGACCCTCTAATCAGATTCTAATCAGATCCTCTAATCATGGAACTAATCAAGAGATGAGAGATATATTTCCTAATATTCTAACAGTTTTCAAAGTTTTCAACTAATGTGAAAACTCGAGCTAAGTTTTGAAAACTCGAGTTTGTGGCCAGAGCAGAGAGCTCATTTTAAACTCGAGCTATTTTTCGAACATTTGAAAACTCTCGAGTTTGTGTTTCGGAAACTCCTAGTTTTGAGTTTTGGACTAAAACATAATTTCTCATCAAAAGTCCAAAACTCGAGTTAGTCACTTAATGACTCGAGTTTTGCACTCGTTCACAAAACATGTCCAATTGCAAAATCGCGATGTTTATCTCTGTGAAGAGAAAACTCGAGTTTGGATTGAAAACTCGAGTTTCAGTCTTTTACTGAAAGATTCACGGAAACATGAAAACTCGAGTTTGGAAGAACTGACTCGAGTTTGCATCGCAAAATTTGAATTTCGAACTGAACGAATTTGCGAAATATTTGTGTTTGATCTCAATACTTTATATCATCACTTATTACTATTCTTAACTATGTTTAATCAGTGTTTTAGTGAGTTTCAGATGATTTAGACAGGATTAAATGGATATTTAGCATAAAGCAAAAAGCAAAGTCAGAACATTAAATGCAAAAGTGCAGAAAACTTGCATACTTCTGAACAACATTTCTCCACACGTTTTGAAGGAATTAAAGGTTCCTTCCACATCCAGTAAACTGCTCCTCCAACGGATTAAAAGTCAGAAAGTCAACTCTGAACATCTGCACAGCTGGATTAACCAAAGAGAAGAGAGAGAAGAAGACCAAAAGCTTCACTAATAATCCTCTAATGTCTCCAACGGCTATATGACGATTTACAACGGTCAATTAATAATCTCTAGCTATATATAGAGCTGTAATCAAGTCTTCAACAAGAGAGACAACACATAGAAACGAAATACACTTCAGTAGTTCATTATTCTTTAGTTTTCTATCTGTACAGTATCTTTGATACTTAGAGCTTCAGTGTTTATCATATATCTACTCAGTGAGGAGTCTAAACACTATTTGATTATCTGTAAATCTTAAGGTTATGGAACCTTAAGTAAGGGTATACAATTACAACTTGTAAGGGGGAGTGAGTCCTAGGGAAAGGATCATCTCTAGTACAGAGAGTGTAATTGTTTGTATCTTTGATTACAGCTTGTAAAGAGGAGTAAGTCCTTGTGAGAGGATTACTCAAGAGTTACAGAGTGTGTAGTCAAGAGTGAAAAGTCCTAGAGTGTGTCTAGGCAGTGAAAAGTCCTAGAGTGTTTCTAGGCAATTCTAAAATCCTAGAGTTTCTTGGTGACTTAGTGAAATCTCGGAGTGTTTCCGGGGACTGGACGTAGGTCAAGGTTTGGACCGAACCAGTATAGATCTCTGTGTGAATCTTCTCCTCTCTATCTCTACTTTGCCTTAACTTACATTTGTTGTGTGGGTGACTTGGTTCTTGAGCATTCAGTGAAAGGTTCTTGAGCAATTAGCGAAAGAATTTTTATAATCACCTATTCACCCCCCCTCTAGGTGATATTCCACCCTTCAATCCAGAAATCGAATGAACCTACAAACAAAGGCGCAGAAAGTAGAAGTGAAGGAGTCACCTGAGCGGCTCTACACACATGGCGGATATGCAAGTTAATCGAGATATGGATCGTGAGGAGTAACACTTACTCAATGTTGACAACTAGAATCGTAACGCTGATCTAGACCAAGCCATCATGGAGTTTGGAGGTCCTGACCTGACCAGACTCAACTCGGCTATCACACCCCTTGACTTGTAAGACACTTTGAAATTAAAGGTGTGATGTTCGAGATGCCCAATTCTGTCAGATAATTTGGTAGACTCCTATCAGAAGACCCTTATTTACATCTCAAATCATTCATGGAGGCCTGTGACACTTTTGTCATTCCAGGAGTAAGAGTCGACGCCCTCAGAATCAAATTATTCTTATTCTCACTTAAGGACAAGGCTCGAACGTGGTTGAATACTCTACCTGCTCAGTCGATCACCTCCTGGAATGACCTGGTAGCAAATTATGGTTGAATGCGTGCACCTGGAAAATACCAGCTGAGAGAAGACATTACCAGCTTCCGACAGCACCCTGGCGAATCTACTTATGAAGCTTGGGAATGATTCAAAGACCTACTTAGAAGATGTCCACAACACAAATTGGTTGAATGGGTGCAAATGGAGACCTTCTATAGAGGCCTAGAAGGACAAACACGATCAATAGTTGATGCCTTTGTAAATGATTCACTCCTGATGAAAGCCTATAATGAAATTCACGAGCTCTTGAAACGTATGGCAATGAATAGTCACCAATGGCCAGCAGATCAACTCCCCCTTTCCAGACCAGTAGCTGAAGTTCATGAACTTGATGCTATGACAACCCTTACTGCTCAAGTGTCTTCACTAACTAATATGATCAAGTCAATGAGTCTCCCTGCTAACACCTCGTCAATGCAACCCACTCAAGTGGCCTGTGTGTACTTTAGTAGATAGCACTATTACACTTAGTGTTATGCTAACCCTGAATCTGTCAACTATGTGAACAACTACAACAGGGGCAGCAATACCAACAATCCATACTTTAACATGTACAATCCAGGATGGCAATAGCATCCAAATTTCTCTTGGAATTCACATAATCAACCACTTGTTGGTCCCTCAGCAGGCCCTTCATACTCCAATAGATCCTCCAATCCACCAAGGTTCAACCAACAAACAAGGAAGCAAGGGTTGATTCAACCTCTCAATGTTCAATGGAAAGCCTACTCAAAGAGTATATGGCCAAGAACGACGGCGTCATACAAAGCCAACAAGTATCCCTTCGCAATCTTGAGAACCAAGTTGATAGCTTGCTACAGCACTCAAAAACATACCATCAGGCTATCTACCTAGTGACACTGAAGTCCCTAAGAAACATGGAAAAGAACAAGTCAAAGCCATCAAACTGGGAAGCGGCAAAAATGTGGAGCCAATGAAGGTTACAAAAATACCTATTGAAAATACTGAGCTAGTATCAGGCCAGACCAAGAAAGGACAAGAAGTCATAGAGGATGCCCATGACTCAAAACAGCACCTGTCAGTTCTACAGCAAGAGGCAAATGGTTCAAACGCTGCAGCATTCCCAGCATATGTTACACCAGATGTTCAGATACCGGAAATAATGAGATATGCTAAAGCATTATCATCGCAGCATACCACCGAACTAGGACCATCATGATGTTAGTTCTCGGTGTTTTGATGATTACAATCTCTAAGTTATTGAATTAAGTTAAAAGTGTGTAATTCATGGTTTGCTCGAGCAACCCATTAATCATGCCTGAGCATCATCGGGTTTCAGAGCATATAAATTGATTTTAGTAAACCATGCTCGAGCAACACATCTAGCGTGCCCGAGCAACATCGAGCCAGAGGCCTTTTTAAATAACTTGAGCAATCATGCTCGAGCAGGAGAATTTCCTTGCTCGAGCAGCGTCGAGGCAGAAGCAAAAATATGCAAGTTAAATAGACTTGCTCGAGCAGCGAAGAAGGCATGCTCGAGCATGGGAAAAAGCTTGCTCGAGCAGCACTCCGCTAACACTGAAGTTTCACCTCTGTATGATGTCTGCCCGAGCATGAAAGTTTTCATGCTCGAGCACCATGCTCGAGCAAAGACAAATGCTTGCTCGAGTAGCATCTCTCAAGCTCCTATTTTCAACTTCTGAATGACGCCTTCCCGAGCATGATATATTCATGCTCGAGCACCATTCTCGAGCAAGAGGAAAAGGTTGCTTGAGCAGCATCGCCAAAATGATAGGCACTCGCCTATGCCTGAGGCTTGCTCGAGCAAGCATATAAGCATGCTTGAGCATCAGTGTCTGAGTCATGTTTTATTGCTTCTGTAAAAGGGCTTGCCTGAGCATAAGAAACTCCTTGCTCGAGCACCATGCTCGAGCAGGCAAAAAATCCTTGCTCGACAACAACGATAAGGATCAACTTTCACTTGTTCAAAAGTAGCTTTCCCGAGCAAGCATGTATTCTTGCTCGGGCAAGATCCCTCTGTTTTGAAAACTTCGTCTGCGAAATTTTGTGAAATCAATGTAATAATTTCAATACATTTTATTGTTACTCATTACTTCTTCTAATTGCGTTTAATCAGTTTGCTAATGAGTTTCAGATGAATTAAGCATGGATTAAAATCAGATTTCTGTAAGCGGAGCTGAATCACCAAGAGGGGGGTGAATTGGGGATTCTAAAAACTTTTTCCGGATACTCTATCTTTTGGATATATAACAGGGATAAAACAGAGTGAAGAGAATAGAAGCAAGACACAAGGAATTTATACTGGTTCGGTCTAGCTCCTTGACCTACATCCAGTCCCCAGACTCTCTGGGATTTCTCACTATCAATGATTGATTACACACTCTGCACTCAAGAGTAATTCTCTCACTAGAACTTACTCCCCTTACAAGTTGTAATCAATAACCCAATCTCCAAGTCCCCTTTACTTGAGATAATTTACAATAAATGATCTACAACCAAGAAACTCTCTCTAAGAGTAGATAAGATAAACACTGAAGTATGAATGTATCAAAAGATACTTTACATAAGAAAACTCAAAGAGTAGTTGAAACTTTAATGATTTTCATTTTCTCACAGATTGGTTGTTGAGAAGACTTGAATGCGTCTCTATTTATAGCTAGAGATCATTAAATGGCCGTTATAAATCCTAATGTTACCGTTGCCAACATTTGAGGATGATTAGTGAAGGTTTTGGTCTTCTTCTCTCTCTACTCTTTGGTTAATCCAGCTTTGCAGATGTTCAGGGTTGACTTCCTGACTTTTAATCCGTTGGAAGGGAAGTTTCTGGATGTGGAAAGCAAACATTAACTTCTACAAAACGTGTGGAGAATGTTTGTCCAAAAGCATGCAAGGTTTCTGCACTCTTCATTTAATGTGCTGACATGCTGTATACTTTTTCTCAATCTCCATTTAATCCTGTCTAAATCATCTGAAACTACTAACAAACTGATTAAACATAGTTAGGAATAGTTATGAGTTATGATATAGAGTATAGATATCAAACACAAAAGTTTCGCAAATTCGTTCTGTTCGAAATTCAAATTCTGCGATGGAAACTCGAGTCAGTTCTTCCAAACTCGAGTTTTCATGTTTCAGTAAGCTTTCAGTAAAAGAGCGAAACTGGAGTTTCAAAATATTAACTCGAGTTTTCTCATTCCATAAACAAACATCGCGATTTGGCATTTGGACATGTTTTGTGAATATTGCAAAACTCGAGTCATTAAGTGACTAACTCGAGTTTTGGACTTTCGATGAGAAATTAAGTTTTAGTCCAAAATCTCAAAACTGGAGTTTCCAAATCAAAACTGGAGTTTTCAAATGTTCAAATTTAGTAGAGCTCTCAACCTGGCCAAAACTCGAGTTTTCTCATTCTTTGAAGACAATGGAAACTTCTCTGTAAGACCGAAACTCGAGTTTTCAAAACAAAACTCGAGTTTTCTCGTTTATGAGAAAACATTGAAAGATTTTGTCGAATTGAAGAAGGGAGTTTTCACAAGGTTATAGACGAGCATTGTTCTCTTATGATGCAAACTCGAGTTTTCAAATTTAACTCGAGTTTCCATAAAATGTTGGAAACTTAGAGAACTCTCTGTATAGCCAAATGGAAACTGGAGTTTTGGTATCTTTGAAACACTTGGTTGCTCTCTGTCTTGTCAAAACTCGAGTTTTCTAAATCAAACTCGAGTTTGCTTTGTCTTTGAAAAAACTCAAAAGCTCTCTGTATGGTCAAAACTCGAGTTTTCAGATCTTAACTCGAGTTTGCCTTTCTTTGCAAAAACTTGAGCTCTTCTCTGTCAAGTCAAAACTTGAGTTTCCAAACTGAAACTCGAGTTTGCCTTAGACAGTAAGTTTTTCAACTTACAAAGACAAACTTTATCTGTGTTTACAATTGTCCGTTATCATCAAAACCTATAGAGAACTAACATTCTCCCCCTTTTTGATGATGACAACACTTGTAAACCAGAATTGCTTCATTTTTCAAAAGATTTGAGAGTTAAAGGAAGTTTTCACCAAGTGGTTTGAAATATGGTATGACAGTTATGCATTTGATATGTTTAACACAGAGATATAGCAGAAGCGATTGAAACATAACACAATTAAACCATTGCATTTCAATTTACGACTTGTTCATAACAGCAACATACACAACCAGAAATGCAAACCAATGCAAACCAGAATTCGTCAACAGAAATACAAGTTAAGCTGAAAAGTATAAACAGAACAACTAACACAAAATAAAATATCAACTAAGTAATCTAAACTCTTGTCAACTCAAGACTGCTCTGGTTTTTCTTTCTCTGGTTCTTCTCCCCCTTTGTCATCAACAAAAGAGGATGGAGTTGAGATTGAAGGGTCATCTGAAGGGGTAGAGAGCTTGACAGTTGAGGCAGGGGATGGAATTGGGATTGGTGAGGCAAGTGGGGCAGTTGAAGTGATTTCTGTAGTAAGCAAGAAATTGCGAATGGGAAACGAGTAGGGGACCAGAGGAATATAAGGATGAGGATGGACCACTAGAGGATTTGGGGCCTTCTTGACATGTGAAGATCTTGGGTCATCATCGAAATTGAGGCCAAGTAGAGCGAAAAGTGGTCGGTCAAACCATGGAATATGCTGCGGCTGATCATATAGAGGTAGAGGCAAAATTCTCTCATGGAACAAAATAACTGAGATTAGACTGGGAAAAGGGATATGAGAGGATTCTTTAAGAGGAAATCGAAACTTAGTCATTTCTTGATAGATCCAATTTCCAATATTTAGAGGAACTTGTGCGATGATGGAGGCAAAGGTAGAATAGTCTTCTTTTGAGAAGCATGAAAAGACACCATTCTTCTGCTTGAGGTTTCTGGCATAAATGTACCAGATGGCCTGATATTTTGGAGGCATGGATGCAGGTGAAAAGGTCAAGGTGGATAAATTCTCAGGAAGAGGTTCATGTGGTCTTAACAGTTGAAAAATCTGCTCATTAGTAAGATGCATTGATCTTATAGGTGGAGGATTAGCAATTTGCAGAATGCAGTTGAATGGGTTCGTTCAGAAAGTCTCCAGGAGCTGAACGATGATTGTAGATTTCAGTTAGGGTAGAGGAGCTTACTAATTCATTGTTCCTAGATAGTTCCTGAGGCGAAGGAGAGAAATGAACTTGGGAAACATCTTGACCCGATGATTGACCATCCAGGAATCTGTCTTGAGAGCGAGCTTGAGCTTGGGCCGATGAATGTTCCTCAGTGAATCTTGACACAGCCCTTGCGAATCCTGATGAGGCACGCCGAGAGATTGATGCTACCCGTGGAGAAAGATGTAGACGAGATTGTGAAGTGGGTAGTGGGGTTAAGTTTTGGATTTCATATTCGGATTCTTGCTGGTTAGAATCGAGATTGTTAATATCTTGTGGGTTTGAACTGGAAGCCATAGACGATTTGAGGTGAGAAGTGAGATTAGGGTTCGAAAAATGAAGAAAGATAAAGAGAGAAGTGGGGAAGAAGAAGAGAGCAGAGAAGACTCTAGGGCAAACTTGAGTTTTGAGGGAAGTTTAGATGAACAATGAACAGTCAAGTTTAAATAGGGCGCGAAAACACTGACCTGGACTTCAAAAGTGTATTGTGAACTTTTGAAATTCCGCGACCAAAACTCGAGTTTCCACTTACTGACTCGAGTTTTGTGGATACTTCAACAGGTGTGTTGCTCTCTGTCTCCCCGAAACTCGAGTTTCCATTTGATGACTCGAGTTTCCATGTCGTGAAAACTCAGAGCTTGCTTTCTGTTTCTCCAAAACTCGAGTTACTCACTTAACGACTCGAGTTTCCATTTTGCTCAGTATCTCATTTCTCTTCTGGCCCCGATAAAACTCGAGTTTTGAAAACAAAACTCGAATTTGCGTCTCTTGACAGCAAACTTTAGGATTTTAAACATCCTGCATAAAACATTTCTATGTGCTCCGAAGCTTAAGTTAGCAACAAATAAACATCAAAACCATAACTAACATTGGAATGGAAAGAAGTACTTACAACTCATTGGGATTTACCATTCCCAATTCTCTTCTAATGAAATTAAATTGTTCCTTCGCTAATGGTTTGGTGAAGATGTCAGCAAGTTGAAGATGAGTTGGAATGAACATGACCTTGACATCTTTGTTCTGAACATGATCCCTTATGAAATGATGTCTCACATCAATATGCTTGGTTCTTGTATGTTGAACTGGATTCTTGGCCAAGCTTCTTGTGCTTGTGTTGTCACACAGAATTGGGATCTCCTTCAAATTGATTCCCAAGTCTGAAAGTTGTTGCTTGAGCCACAGGACTTGAGCACAACAACTTGATGCATCAATATACTCAGCTTCAGTCGAAGATACTGAGACGGTTGTTTGCTTCTTGCTAAACCAAGACACAAGTGAACCACCAAGGAATTGACATTGGCCACTTGTGCTCTTCCTATAAGTCTTGTAGCCAGCATGGTCTGAATCCGAGTATGCCACCAAATGTTCAGGTTGACCTTTGGGAAACCATAGTCCAATAGTATTTGTGTCAGCAAGGTATATGAAGATTCTCTTCACATTTTCAGCATGCGACTCCTTGGGTGCAGACTGAAACCTTGCACACATCCCAACACTGAATTGGATGTCCGGGCGACTTGCAGTGAGATAGAGCAATGATCCAATCATTCCTCTATATCTTGTGATGTTGAAATCAGCACCCTTCTCGTCAGCATCCAAAGAAGTGGTTGAACTCATTGGAGTGTCAGGACCATTGCATTGGTCCATTCCAAACTTCTTCAGCAGATCATTGAGATACCTGGTCTGAGAAAGAAAGATCCCATTTGATCTTTGCTTGATTTGCAGACCAAGGAAATAATTGAGTTCTCCCATCATGGACATCTCAAATTCTCCCTGCATATTCTTTGCAAACTCTTCACACAAAACATGATTAAAAGCTCCAAATATTATGTCATCAACATAAATTTGAACAACTAAAATTTCTCCAATTTTATTACTTTTAATGAAAAGAGTTGTATCTGCTTTTCCTCTAACAAATCCTTAATCAAGAAGGAATTTTCTTAATCACTCATACCAAGCTCTAGGAGCTTGCTTAAGACCATAGAGAGCTTTCTTAAGGCGATAAACATAATCAGGATGATGTTCAATTTGAAAACCAGGAGGTTGTTCCACAAATACTTCCTCCTGAATAAATCCATTTCGAAAAGCACTTTTGACATCCATTTGAAAAAGCTTGAATCCTTTGACACATGCAAAGGCTAGAAGAACTCTTATAGCTTCCAATCTTGCTACTGAAGCATAAGTTTCTTCATAATCAATCCTTCCTCTTGATTATAGCCTTTAGCAACCAATCTTGCCTTATTCCGGACAATGATTGCTGACTCATCTCGTTTGTTCTTGAATACCCATTTAGTGCCAATGACCGGATGGTCCTTAGGCCTAGGTACCAAGTTCCAAACTTGATTTCTGTCAAATTGATGTAACTCCTCTTGCATTGCTATCACCCAATCATTGTCTGAGAGGGCTTCATCAATTTTAGAGGGTTCTATTTTTGAAATAAAAGCAGAAAAGGTAACTTCATTTAAAGTACTGCTTCTAGTTCTCACTCCTTGATTAACATCACCTATAACTTGGTCTAAAGGATGATTCCTTATAAATTTCCAAGCTCTAGGTAGGTTGTTGTTGATCAGGATTTTCCAAATTATTTTGAGGATCTGCTTCGAAAAATTTTTTAGGATTCTCAATAGAAGCAGGAGTGGTTTTCGAAAAGAATTGATTTTTCAAAATATTTTCTTCATCATCATCCTTGGATTTGTCAGATTTGGATTCACAGAATGCAACATGCATAGATTCTTCTACAATGCGAGTACGAATGTTAAAGACTCTATATGCTTTACTTCTATTTGAATAACCCAAAAATATACCTTCATCTGCCTTGGGATCAAATTTTCCCAAGTTATCATTGTTGGGATCCGTACACGCAGCGGAAGGAATCTCATCCATTAAAATTTTACGAATCCCAAAGAGAATCTATCAACGGCGTTTAAATCAAGGTTCGTTAGGAAAAACCGTACCTATGCGAACTCGTGAGCGACCTTTGCAAACACGTGGGCTAACACCTTCTTGTTCGACATTTGCAAACACGTGGGCTAACACCTTCTTGTTCGACCTTTGCATACACGTGGGCTACAAACCTTGTTCGATCAATCTCTAGGAGCCGACTCTATGAATCCACTCCCTCTACCGGTATCCACACCGAACAGCTCTCCAACACGTATGGCAGCATGCTAGCGCCTTCTTACTTTGTGTCTCTTATTTTTCTCTCTAGGACTTCTTTTGAGGCTTGTTCGTTCATACTTCTAATACGACTTAGATCAATATCTATTTATAGAGTTTCTAAAACCCTAATTGGGCCATATTAAAATATTCAAGACTAATATCAATTAGTCCTTGAATTTCGAATTGGATTAAATAATTTAATTAAATCATCCAACAGTATCTAATCTAATCTATTTAATTAATCCATATTAAAAGCCTGTTGATTTAATTTATTTCTATAAATCAAATCTGAGATATGATATATATCTATTTAATTAAATCTGAGATACTATATCTCAACTTAATTAAATATGAGATACCACATCTTTATTCGAAAATCAAATCTGAGATATGATATATCTATTTAATTAAATCTGAGATACTATATCTCAACTCAATTAAATATGAGATACCACATCTTTATTCGAAAATCAAATCTGAGATATGATATATATCTATTTAATTAAATTTGAGATACTATATCTCAACTCAATTAAATATGAGATATACCACATCTTTATTCGAAAATCAAATCTGAGATACAATATCTCTATTTGTTTTAAATATTTAATTTATCAAATAAATTAAATATAAAACAAATATTATATAATAATATCATTATTAAATAATATTATTATTATTTAATTTCGAAATTATGATATATATATATATACACATGTATACATATATCCATCCTAGATTAAAGGTTGTATTCATTAGATCTTAGACATATCTAAGATTGAATGAATCTGGACACTATTGCTCGTATTGGGCTATTCTTGTGTGCGACCCTGTAGGCCCACATGAGATTGGCAGTGGGCCAATATTGTACCAGCCCACAAGTCGCAAGCGGCCTCTAGCAAGACATTGCGACTACCCAATTCATATGGGGATCGATGATACGATACAACCTATCATACAACCATGTCACGTCCCTTTTGTCACGCGATAACTTGGTCAAGGATGAGGCATGGATAATGTCAACTTCCTGTTCTTGACCATTACTTTCTCGATTCTTGAGTAGTCTAACAATTGAAATGGAAACTCCTTTCCATTGTAGTATGGCCATACATTTCTCAGACTCACTCATCGAGGGGCCCAAGATTATCTCTCTACAAATGTGAGGGACAAATTCCATCTTGACCATTCACATTCCTCTCGCATGAAAACCACCGATCCCAATCCAAGCCTTTATCATCACCCGGTCAAAGGTGACTTTTGACTAGGTCAAAGATCGCGACTCTCATGTAGGAATCCATGATGATCTCAGTCAAAGGGCGTTGTGACGCGGTTATACATGAGATAAGCTTATGACTAAATCCATGCAGCTTTCTCATAGTGGGTCAATCCAGCACCTTGTACTCTTACAAGTGCCTATGACTTTGATTCGTATCTCCATACCTCATCAAAGTCATACTGGTCTTATCTCATCTTCGCTCCCGCGTAGATGACTGACCAAGAACATTTAGGATAATCTATTAGATATATCCAGGGATCAGTTATCATTATAAACATGCAAATGAAATGATAACTAAAGGAGAATACTTTAAATAACATTAACATTTAAAGTACAATGACTTGCCCCTAGGGCATAATTTCCAACAGACTCCCACTTGCACTAGGTGCAATCATTAATTACCCTAATTCCCATTGCCCTAACATGACGCTCATGTTTTACTTGTGCAAGCGGCTTAGTAAGAGGATCAGCGACATTGTTTTCTCCTGTTACTTTGCTTAATTTTTGTATCACCTCTATCATTGATTTCTCTGAGAAGATGAAATCGCTTGAGTATATGGTTGGTCCTTTGATGTGACCTAGGCTCCTTGGTTTGCACAATAGCACCGCTATTGTCACAGAACAAGTCTATTGGATTTGAGATGGTAGGAACCACCACTAGTTCATTAATGAACTTACTAATCCAAAAGGCCTCCTCAGCTGCATCCAATGCTACTATATACTTAGCTTCTATTGCAGAATCAGCTACGTTGCTCGCTTAGAGCTCTTCCAGCTCACCGCACCACCATTCAAAATGAATACATATCCAGATTGCGATCTTAGATCATCTTGATCAGTTTGGAAACTCGCATCTGTGTAACTTGTGACACAGAGCTCATCTTTCAATCCACCATATACCAAGAATAAGTCCTTAGTCCTTCTTAAGTACTTTAGGATATTCTTGATAGCAGTCCAGTGATCCTCACCGGGATCTTGTTGATATCTGCTGGTCATACTTAAGGAAAATGAGACATCCTGTCGAGTACATAACAAGACATACATGATAGATCCAATAGCGGAGGCATATGGAATCTTACTCATGCGGTCTCTTTGATAAGGCCTATCAGTCTCTTGGATCTATCTCTATAGATCCTAATCCCTAGGATGTAAGTGGCTTCGCCTAAATCTTTCATTGAGAAAGACTTTCCTAACCAAGACTTGACACTCTGCAAGGTAGGAATGTCATTCCCTATAAGTAGGATGTCATCTACATAAAGCACTAGAAATACAACTATGCTCCCACTAACCTTCTTGTAAACACAAGGTTCATCAATGTTTTGAATGAATTCAAACTCTTTGACTACTTCATCAAAATGATGATTCCAACTCCGAGATGCTTGCTTCAATCCATAAATGGACCTTTGAAGCTTGCATAATTTACCAGAGTCCTCTGGACGCACAAAACCCTTAGGTTGTGTCATGTACACATCCTCAAGGAGCTTTCTGTAAAGGAAGGTTATTTCGACGTCCATCTGTCATATTTCATAGTCATAATATGATGCAATGGCAAGAAGGATTCTGATTTGATTTGGCCATTGCAACTAGGGAAAAGGTTTCATCATAGTCCACACCATGAGTTTGAGTGAATCCTTTTGCAACCAGTCGTGCCTTGAAGATATTTACTTTGCCTTCCATGTTAGTTTTCTCTTTGAAAACCCACTTGCACCCAACGGTTTTTACACCTTCAGGTGGCTCGACTAAGGTCCATACCTCATTGTCGTACATGGATTGCATTTCAGACTTCATGGCATTAAGCCATCTTTCGGAGTTTTGTCCCACCACGGCTTCTCGATGGGTAGTTGGCTCATTCTGCTTAATGAGCAAAACATCACGGCTTCCAGTAATCAGAAATCCATATCTTTGAGGCTGTAGCCGTGTTCCATCGGACCTACGTGGGCCTTGTGTTACTTGAGCAGGCTCAACATCTTGTTGTGAGTCTTCTCCGGTTTCCATCTCGTGGTTCTACGTTGTCTTGTGGCTCTCGAACTTCTTCGAGGTACACCTTACTCCCACCGGTTCTCTTAGAGATAAACTCTTTTCCAAAAAGATACCATTTCGGATAATAAACACTTTATTATCAGTAGGGTTATAGACATAGTATCCTTTAATTTCCTTAGGATACCCCACAAAAAGGCATTTTGAGGATCTGGATGATAATTTATCAGAGGCTTGTTGTTTAACGTAAACCTCACATCCCCAAATTTTGAGAAATGACAAACTGGGTTTCTGCCCAGTCCATATCTCATATGGTGTCTTTTCAACTGCCTTTGACGGAACATGATTTAGTGTGAACGCGGCTATTTCTAGGGCATGACCCCAAAAGGAAGGTGGAAGATCTGTTTAACTCATCATGGATCGAACCATATCTAATAAAGTTCGATTCCTCCGTTCAGAAACAGTATTCCATTGAGGTGTTCCTGGAGGAGTAAGTTGTGAGACGATCCCAGAACTCCTAAGATGGTCAATGAACTCTTGGCTCAAATATTCACCACCCCGATCAGATCGAAGTGTCTTAATTGTTTTACCAAGTTGGTTTTGCACTTCATTTTGGAATGTTTTGAACATTTCAAAAGATTCCGACTTATGTTTCATTAGATAGATATATCCATATCTACTAAAATCATCTATAAATGTAATGAAGTACAAATGACCTCCTCGCGAGATGTATTCATTGGTCCACACACATCGCATGTATGAGGCCCAATAAATCAGTGGCTCTCTCACTATGTCCAGTAAAAGGTGCCTTTGTCATCTTTCCCAATAAACAAGACTCACATGTATCAAATGATTCAAAATCAAATGAGTTAAGAAATCCATCTTGATGGAGTTTCGAAATGCGTTTCTCATTTATATGGCCTAGACGACAATGCCATAGGTAGGTCGGATTCAAATCATTTGACTTGATCCTTTTGGTAGTTTTTGTCATAGATATGTCCATTCAATTTTCAACTGTCCTTGAGATCCTGCACATTTATACAAATGTGAGAACCACATGCAATATCTAATACCCATGTTGAGGAAGTAGAAAAGTGAATATCTATGACATAGATCCGTGAAGTGATAGCCCCACTATCCTTCTTATTCTTTCTAGATCTTCGATGTAGAGTTTGCAATTCCTCTTCCAATGACCAAGTTCATTGTAGAAGAAGCAGACCCCATCCTTCAGAGGTTTTGCCTTCTTGGCTTTCGGTTTCATACCCCTTGAACCAACAAAACAGTGTTGGGCTTCTCCTTAATGCTCGCTCAACTGTTTTGAGCATCCCATGCAATTCAGAAATTGATTCCTCCATGTTGTTCATGTTGTAATCCATGACAAAGTTATCATAACTTCCTAGGAGTGAGTTCAAGATCACATCGATCTGTAGCTAACTCCTGGGACATGGGAATCTAAGCCTCTTGCCTTGCCTGTTGCTGGAACATTTCCATAGGATGAAAAATCATCTCAGAGGTTTCCACAAGTTCTAGATCTCTATGTAGATATGGAACCATAGTGGCAGGCATCAGGCATCCTACATCCATAGAGTCATCGTGATGCTTCAAGTAAGCATCTTTGTGAACTCTTGGAGCATTGGCTGCAGGCTCATAAGGAATGAGTTGATTTATGAGATACTCCTTTCTTTCGTGTTTAGGATCAACACTTAAGTTCCCAAACATGTCAAGAAAGTTTGTCTCATCGAGTTCGTCCTTCTTAAGGACTGATCGCATTGATGGTGTTGCAGTATTACTAGACGATATGTTTCTACAACTAAAAGATATGCAAAGTTGATTAATAATCTCCCACTGAATTAACAACCCTCATTATAATTAGTGGGCTAAGATCCATATTTGGCTTAAATTTAAGTCCGCTTTGGTAGGACGCTTAAAAATCAAGTTATTTAGGTAGGCAACCTCTTTGCCAATTACATCACATGTAACTCTTAGATCTTTATGGGATTCGATCATCAGATGACCGGCACGTTTAATCCCATCTAATGCCTTGAGATCCAAAACCGTTTTGATAATCTCAATTAAGTCAAGACAATAATGAATGTTGAGTATCACCATTACCCACTCTTGTCTCACCAAGATAACTCAAGTGCATCCACTTTGGTGGAACATACAAATGGGTGATCTAGGTTTTGACAAGTATTCATTAATTGGCGGCATTACGACTTAAGATTTTATTTAGAGGGTATATTTGATATAATCTAATTAATCCTATTAATTCTACTTATATGAATGCAATCACGATTGTATCTCATATAAACTCTAAATTAATCATGCAAAGTGATCAAATCAAAACATAATTAAAAACCGTGACACAACATGGCTCATCTAACCTATAATCCTCTCAAGCCAATGAGGGACTTCTCTAAATAATAAAAGGAGAAATACATCAAGAGAAACCTCATTTAACATTGAGGGAGTGAGATGAGAAGAGAATGTACATCAAGAATATTTAGAGAGAGGCATGGCTCGCAGCCATATTTAAATAATACAACACTTGTAAATTCTAGAGCCATGTTGTTCACCATACCCAAACAACTTTGAAAGTAAATCACAAAAAGTATTAATTCATACAATATGAAAGAAAATATCGTGATTAAATTATCGAGTTAATTAAATTCACATCTTAATTGATTAATTGAATTTAATATCATGAATCATATTCATATCTTGATTGATTGATTGAATTTAATATGATGAATCAAATTCATATCTTGATTGATTGGAGTTGACTACTTCTCAACCAAGTTATATTAAATTCATATCTATGAACAATCAATCGGGGTCCCTACAGCGGTCCTGCTAGTCGGTTAGCGGGCGGGGTCAAGGAAAAAAACGTGATTTTTCAAAATTAATTTCTAAAATTAATTTCAAAATAACATGTTGTTTTCGAAATTTGTTTCTAGGAAAAAACCTGATTTTCGAAAATAATTTCTAAAATTTCAAACCCCATAGATCCTGAACGATTCAGAACGTTCGACCTCAGTGTGATCCTGAACAATTCAGAACCACGCGTACCCGTAGGAAGAATACGTTCTAAATCATACATGATTCGGTAAACATATATCAATTTAAACGCATCAACAGATTCATTTTTAGACATATTTACATCGAATGTATAATCGATTTTAAACATATATCGATCTCAACGCATATAGGATTCAGTTATTTCATATATATCACATATATTCGCACATAGAAAACCCAATCTAAACGCACAGTTGACATGGCTCTGATACCACTGTTGGGATCCGTACACGCAGCGGAAGGAATCTCATCCATTAAAATTTTACGAATCCCAAAGAGAATCTATCAACGGCGTTTAAATCAAGGTTCGTTAGGAAAAACCATACCTATGCGAACTCGTGAGCGACCTTTGCAAACACGTGGGCTAACACCTTCTTGTTCGACCTTTGCAAACACGTGGGCTAACACCTTCTTGTTCGACCTTTGCATACACGTGGGCTAACACCTTGTTCGATCAATCTCTAGGAGCCGACTCTATGAATCCACTCCCTCTACCGGTATCCACACCGAACAGCTCTCCAACGCGTATGGCAGCGTGCTAGCGCCTTCTTACTTTGTGTCTCTTGTTTTTCTCTCTAGGATTTCTTTTGAGGCTTGTTCGTTCATACTTCTAATACGACTTAGATCAATATCTATTTATAGAGTTTCTAAAACCCTAATTGGGCCGTATTAAAATATTCAAGACTAATATCAATTAGTCCTTGAATTTCGAATTTGGATTAAATAATTTAATTAAATCTGTCCAACAGATCTAATCTAATCTATTTAATTAATCCATATTAAAAGCCTATTGATTTAATTTATTTCTATAAATCAAATTTGAGATATGATATATTTCTATTTAATTAAATCTGAGATACTATATCTCAACTCAATTAAATATGAGATACCACATCTTTATTCGAAAATCAAATCTGAGATATGATATATATCTATTTAATTAAATCTGAGATACTATATCTCAACTCAATTAAATATGAGATACCACATCTTTATTCGAAAATCAAATCTGAGATATGATATATATCTATTTAATTAAATTTGAGATACTATATCTCAACTCAATTAAATATGAGATATACCACATCTTTATTCGAAAATCAAATCTGAGATACAATATCTCTATTTGTTTTAAATATTTAATTTATCAAATAAATTAAATATAAAACAAATATTATATAATAATATCATTATTAAATAATATTATTATTATTTAATTTCGAAATTATGATATATATATACACATGTATACATATATCCATCCTAGATTAAATGTTGTATTCATTAGATCTTAGACATATCTAAGATTCAATGAATCTAGACACTATTGCTCGTATTGGGCTATTCTTGTGTGTGACCCTGTAGGCCCACATGAGATTGGCAGTGGGCCAATATTGTACCAGCCCACAAGTCGCAAGCGGCCTCTAGCAAGACATTGCGACTACCCAATTCATATGGGGATCGATGATACGATACAACCTATCATACAACCATGTCACGTCCCTTTTGTCACGCGATAACTTGGTCAAGGATGAGGCATGGATAATGTCAACTTCCTGTTCTTGACCATTACTTTCTCGATTCTTGAGTAGTCTAACAATTGAAATGGAAACTCCTTTCCATTGTAGTATGGCCATACATTTCTCAGACTCACTCATCGAGGGGCCCAAGATTATCTCTCTACAAATGTGAGGGACAAATTCCATCTTGACCATTCACATTCCTCTCGCATGAAAACCATTGATCCCAATCCAAGCCTTTATCATCACCCGGTCAAAGGTGACTTTTGACTAGGTCAAAGATCAGCGACTCTCATGTAGGAATCCATGATGATCTCAGGTCAAAGGGCGTTGTGACGCGGTTATACATGAGATAAGCTTATGACTAAATCCATGCAGCTTTCTCATAGTGGGTCAATCCAACACCTTGTACTCTTACAAGTGCCTATGACTTTGATTCGTATCTCCATACCTCATCAAAGTCATACTGGTCTTATCTCATCTTCGCTCCCGCGTAGATGACCGACCAGGGACATTTAGGATCATCTATTAGATATATCCAGGGATCAGTTATCATTATAAACATGCAAATGAAATGATAACTAAAGGAGAATACTTTAAATAATATTAACATTTAAAGTACAATGACTTGCCCCTAGGGCATAATTTCCAACAATCATTACCATTATTGTGGATGAAACACTTACATCCAAACACATGCAGATGACTTAGATTTGGCTTCCTTCCTTTGTATAGTTCGTACGGAGTCTTATTCAGCTTCTTTCGGGGGTAAGCCCAATTTGAGATATAGCAAGCCGTACTCATCACGTCATCCCAAAACACTTGTGAGGTGTTGTTCTCGTTCAGCATAGCTCTTGCCATCTCAGTAAGGACTCGATTCTTCCTTTCTACAACACCATTTTGTTGAGGAGTCCTTGGGGCTAAGAAGTTGTGATTAATCCCCATGTTGTCACAAGATTCAGCAAAGGCATAATTTTCGAATTCTCCTCCATGATCAGTTCGAATTCCTGAAATTACAAAACCTTTCTCGTTTTGGACCTTCTTGGCAAAAATGATAAACTGATCAAAGGTTTCATCTTTAGATGACAAAAATATAGTCCATGCAAATCTACAAAAATCATCTACTATAACCAAAGTGTAAAGATTGCCACCTAGGCTTCTTACTCTGGCTGGTCCAACTAGATCGAAATGAAGTAGTTAAAGAGGTCTAGATGTTGAAATCTCATTTTTGGATTGAAAAGAGGATTTAGTTTGTTTTCCTTTTTGGCATGCATCACAAATCATATCATTTTTAAAACGTAGTTTTGGGACACCAATGACTAAATCCTTTTTGAGTAGCTTGTCAAGTTGGATCATATTGACATGAGCTAATCGCTTGTGCCAAAGCCAACTATCATCCAGATTACTCACAAAACATTTTTCAAAAGTAGAGCCATTTCTAGAGAGGTTAAGAGTATAACAATTGCCTTCCCTAGGAGCTCTAAAAACAGCTTTTGATTTAATATTATCTAACGAGAGAATATCTTTACTCACTGTCAAGCATTCCTCAGAATCAAAGATAACTAAGTTACCTTTATCAGTACTTTGGCTTGCACTGAGGAGATTGTGACAAAGTCCTTCCACAAAGTAGACGTCTTTGATCTGTGGTCCATCGTTGTTACCAACTTCACCAATTCCAGCAATCCTTCTGGATTGATTTCCACCAAAGGTTACTTTGCCACTATCCTTGTGCTTGATTGAGGCAAATTTGGACTGATCTCCCATCATATTCCTAGAGCATCCACTATCGATGTACCATTTGTTGGACTTTGATACTCTTAGACACACCTGCAAATCAAAAGGGATTAAGTCTTAGGTACCCATATTTTCTTGGGTCCTTTGAGGTTAGTTCTAGCCTGAGGAACATAAGTTCCTTTAGGCACCCACTGATAATTACCAACAGGTTTATCTTTCCTATCCTTCTTGTGGAAACATGAAGAAGTCGTATGACCTTTCGGTTACAGTAATTGAAGTGATCAAATGGATTTGAAGAGTGAACAGTTTTTCGAAAGTAATTCAAATAGGATTTTCCACCATTCTTCTTCTTTCCTTTCTTTCTATAAAAAATGGGATTATAGCCAATCCTTGAACAATCGTTCGTAAATCTTTGTGCTTTTAAAATCACATTTAGCATTTCACTGCCTTTTGTAAAATTTTCAAGATTTTTTGTGAGATATGAATTCTTTTTCTTTAACTCCACACAATCATCACAAATGAGGTTTTTAGGAGAAGAAATATTTTCTACTTGCTGTTCAAGAGTAATATTTTTTCTTTTTCAAGGCAATATATTTCACAGCAAGTTTTTCAAACTCATTTTGAACAACATTGTATTCAGCAAACAATTCATCATAGGTAGGTTGAGAATCATATACCTCATTATCATTCTCACGTTGCTCTTCTTCTGCAACTAGACATATGTTTGCCTTTTCTTCCTCATCAGCTTCATCTTCTTCAGATGAACTATCTCCCCATATAGATGAGACATAGGCTTTCTTCTTGAATCTATTAAACTTCCTCTTTTCTTTGTCCTTGTTCTTCAGCTGGGGGCACTCAAACTTGATGTGGCCGGGCTTATCGCATTCATAGCATATAATCGACTTCTTTGTCTCCGTGCTAGAGCTGCCCTTGTTGAATCTCTTATAGCCTTGGTCCTTCTTGTAAAATTTCTTGAATCTTCGCACCATCATGCCCAGCTCCTCATCTTTGTCTTCTTCTTCTTCACCATCTAATTCTTTTGTTTCCTTGACAGTCTTGAGAGCAATGCCTTTGCTCTTGCTATTTATTTCATCAAGTCCTTTTCTGAACTTGATTTTTCCTTCATATTCGGAAAGATTTCCAAACAATGTTGCAACCGAAGCCATAGATTCTCCACGTTCTTCTTCAATTGCGGAGACCTTGGCTTCCCATTCCTTGCTGAGGACATTTAGAATTTTCCTCACTTGGAAAGGTTGATCGTATTGTTTTCCCAAGGCAGCAAGTTGATTTATCATATGAGTGAATCTAAGTTGGAACTCACCAATGGATTCACCTGACTTCAGACGAAGTAAATCATATTCAGTCATGAGGGTATTTACACGATTCTCCTTGATTCTGGTGGTTCCTTCATGAGCAGTCTCCAAGGCATCCCACATATCTTTTACTGAGGTCAAAGTGCATATACAAAAGTACTCACTTTGACTCAAGGCACTTTGAAGCATAAGAATGGCCTTGCTATTGAGAGTGACCTGCCTTCTGTCATTCTCATCATATTCTTCTTCAAGCTTTGGAGTTCAGACACCATCTTCAATTGTAGATGGTTGATAATCTCCTCTTTCGAACACCCTCCAAAGACCATACTCAGTAGCTAAAACGAAGACTTTGAATTTAGCCTTCCAGAAGGAATAATGTTTGCCACTGAAGCCGGGAGGTCTATTGATCAAAGCTCCATCTGGTAGTATACCTTCCATATTGATCCTTCTCGAGATGTTAAGCTCTTATGAGAAGACCAGGCTCTGATACCAAATGTAAGCGGAGCTGAATCACCAAGAGGGGGGTGAATTGGGGATTCTAAAAACTTTTTCTGGATACTCTGCTTTTCAGATATATAACAGGGATAAAACAGAGTGAAGAGAAGAGAAGCAAGACACAAGGAATTTATACTGGTTCGGTCTAACTCCTTGACCTACGTCCAGTCCCCAGACTCTCTGGGATTTCTCACTATCAATGATTGATTACATACTCTGCACTCAAGAGTAATTCTCTCACTAGAACTTACTCCCCCTTACAAGTTGTAATCAATAACCCAATCTCCAAGTCCCCTTTACTTGAGATACTTTATAATAAATGATTTACAATAAAGAAACTCTCTAAGAGTAGATAAGATAAACACTGAAGTATGAATGTATCAAAAGATACTTTACACAAGAAAACTCAAAGAGTAGTTGAAACTTTAATGATTTTCATTTTCTCACAGATTGGTTGTTGAGAAGACTTGAATGCGTCTCTATTTATAGCTAGAAATCATTAAATGGCCGTTATAAATCCTAATGTGACCGTTGCCAACATTGGAGGATGATTAGTGAAGGTTTTGGTATTCTTCTCTCTCTACTCTTTGGTTAATCCAGCTTTCCAGATGTTCAGGGTTGACTTCCTGACTTTTAATCCGTTGGAAGGGCAGTTTCTGGATGTGGAAAGCAAACATTAACTTCTACAAAACGTGGGAGAATGTTTGTCCAAAAGCATGCAAGGTTTCTGCACTCTTCATTTAATGTGCTGACATGCTTTATGCTTTTTGCTCAATCTCCATTTAATCCTGTCTAAATCATCGGAAACTCACTAACAAACTGATTAAACATAGTTAGGAATAGTTATGAGTGATGATATAGAGTATAGAGATCAAACACAAATGTTTCACAAATTCGTTCTGTTCGAAATTCAAATTCTGCGATGGAAACTCGAGTCAGTTCTTCCAAACTTGAGTTTTCATGTTTCAGTAAGCTTTCAGTAAAAGAGCGAAACTGGAGTTTCAAAATATTAACTCGAGTTTTCTCATTCCATAAACAAACATCATGATTTGGCATTTGGACATGTTTTGTGAATAGTGCAAAACTCGAGTCATTAAGTGACTAACTCGAGTTTTGGACTTTCGATGAGAAATTAAGTTTTAGTCCAAAATCTCAAAACTGGAGGTTCCAAATAAAAAATGGAGTTTTCAAATGTTCAAATTTAGTAGATCTCTCTACCTGGCCAAAACTCGAGTTTTCTCATTCTTTGAAAACAATGGAAACTTCTCTGTAAGACCGAAACTCGAGTTTTCAAAACAAAACTCGAGTTTTCTCGTTTATGAGAAAACATTGAAAGATTTTGTCGAATTGAAGAAGGGAGTTTTCACAAGGTCAGAGACGAGCATTGTTCTCTTATGATGCAAACTCGAGTTTTCAAATTTAACTCGAGTTTCCATAAAATGTTGGAAACTTAGAGAACTCTCTGTATAGCCTAAACTCGAGTTTCTAAATGGAAACTGGAGTTTTGGTATCTTTGAAAAACTTGGTTGCTCTCTGTCTTGTCAAAACTCGTAATTTCTAAATCAAACTCGAGTTTTCTTTGTCTGTGAAAAAACTCAGAAGCTCTCTGTATGGCCAAAACTCGAGTTTTCAAATCTTAACTCGAGTTTTACTTTCTTTGTAAAAACTTGAGCTCTTCTCTGTCAAGTCAAAACTCGAGTTTCCAAACTGAAACTCGAGTTTGCCTTAGACAGTAAGTTTGTCAACTTACAAAGACAAACTTTATCTGTGTTTACAATTGTCCGTTATCATCAAAACCAATAGAGAACTAACAATTTCCAGAAAGCAATTTGTGTCAGAAACACATCAAATGCAGTTACCATATTCTCTGAGAAAATATGCAACAATCGTCTGATCAATGTAAAGGTTTCTTCTACATTCCATCTGAGCATTAAATGCCATCTCACAACGAGCAAAACAAAAGGAATGAAGAAGAATGTCAAACTGTAATATCCACCTGGATTATTTGAATGGCGAAGAACATTGTCCGAGGTTTCACTGTCTAACGGATACATTCATAAGTCACAACGGATAATCTTCAAGCTTCACCAATGGTCATTTATTACAACGCCTATAAATAGTCGAAGCATTGAATTCGCCAAACGACCGAAAGCTTTGTGCATTCAATTAGTTCAACTACTTCTACTGTTTCATTAATTACTCTGATATTTCTGTGCTTCTGTGATTCACATATTTACTCATTAAGTGAGGAATCAAACACTATTTCATTTGTCTTTGTTCAAATCTTAAGGTTGTGTAACCTTAAGTCGAGTCCAAGAGTGATAGGATCGTCCTTATACAGTGTGTGTAATTGTGCTCATTTGAAAGCATAGTGAAATCCCAAGGTGTGCTTGGGGACTTTGGACGTAGGTCGAAGTATTAGATCAACCAAAGATAGATCTCTCTCGTGTCCATTGTCTCGATCTCTCGTCTTCTTTATTTTTCTCGTGTGAATCTTCGTAAAGAATATTTCTTTATCTCACCTATTCACCCCTCTAGGTGATATTCCTCTTCATTTGGTATCGAGCTAGTTATCATTAATCATGATCGGGGTTCTCACAAGTGTGATTCGTGGTGAAGCTTTGGCTCTTACCCCGACATGGCTAGTGGACGTTGGTGACCGTCACTAGTTGCACAGCCGTGAGGCGTGCGTAACAATGGCAAGAGCAAAGGAGTTGCCGTTAATACCGTAAAGGAAGTAGGAGACAAAGATGAAGATGAGGAGGACGATGAGGAGATGGGCATGTTCGTTCAAGATTGAAAAGGTTCTACAAGAAGGACGAAGGTTTCGTAAATAAATTTTAAAAGGGAAGCTCAAGTAACAACATACGCGAATCAAAAGACAAGGATCAAGTCATCTGTTACGAGTGCGAGAAGCCCGGACATTACAAATCTAAATGCCCGCAGCTAAAAGGAAACGAAAAAGAGAAAAAGAAGAAGTACAATAATTTCAAAAAGAAGGCTTATGTATCAGCCATATGGGGAGACGGATCCTCGGAAGAAGAGAGTGAGGAAGAGGAAGAAACCGCTAATGTTTGTCTCGGTTGCGTAAGAAGAAGAACTCGAAAACAACGATGAGGTATGTGATTCACAACCCTCTTATGATGAGTTATTTGATGAATATAATGAGATACAATCCGAGTATGAAACTCTTGCTGAAAAATACATAGATTTGAAAAAGAAATTTATGTGTGCAAGATAACCCGCATCAATGATCGCTATGCATCAATGATCGCTCCTACATACGCTACCTTGTGCCTTCTTCTTGTCCACACCTACTAGTTAACCGTGGTGTCTTTTTGCATGTTCTACTCTATTTACGCTTTCCCCTTTCTCTATTTTGTGGGTCTATTTTTCCATGTGTTTTCTCAATGGTTGCTTGTCATTTTACAAACATACTCTATTTGATCTTTAGTGTGTTGTCCTCGTTTGCTTACAAGCCGCAATAGAGATATTGCAAAGCATTTAAGTTTTGGGGGATATGCCTATTTGTGTGTTGACTTGAGTAGCAAATGACCATGCCCCGAAAAGAAAACCCCTAAGCTAACTCATTGCAATTCGGGTAAAATTTTAAACTTTTAACATATATTTAGATCATGAACAGAAACCAACAAAAAGTAGATCAATTATCTCGCATAACTATGTAGAATGAAATTGTCTTAAGGGAACTAAACTGTGTAGACTTGGGAAATTGATGGCACTGGATTGTTCAATGTAGGAAGAGTGACAAAGAGGGAGAATATAGAGTTAAGCCACATGGAAGGAACTTTTAAGCGTAAATTTTCATAATTTAGTGAGCTTACTTGCTAGTGTTACAAACTTTCTTTGGTTTGTCATATTTCTATGGTTTTAATATCTTGCATTTAAATAGAACTACATAGGATAAAGGCATTCATTTTTCACCCACTAATCCCATACACAAGCCATGATATCATGATCCCCTTATTACCCTTTGAGTTATACACATACCTGCTATATCAAGCAAACAGATACCAGAAATGGAGTAAATCACCAAGAGCATTTGATCGAACTCATGGCGAACTCGTTGTGCGATCGCTCAACGCTCTCTGAAACCCGGTGCGACTTATGTCCTTGGGATGTCAATCTGGGTATTAAATCTAATACTCATTCTCGCAATCATAATCGGATCCGATTATAATAAATGTAAACGAATTACGTTATCGCTTGAAGTCTGGCCCTCCGGATTCACGTAATTCTCAATCCATGGGTCAACCACAAAAGCTTAGCCAAGCATGGCTAGGAAAACTCGAAGAAAAGATGAAGAACATGATGAACAACTCGGAGAAAATAACCAAGCTTCTAATTTAATCCCAAAAGTCTCATAAAGAGTAATTGAGAGAATATTGAGAATGTTGAGAATATGTTTGTAGCCACCATCTAACCTCCTTATATAGGAGAGATGACTAAACAAAAATAGGAATCCCTAATAATAGGAAACCTCTAATAAATAGGAAATCTCTAATAAATAGGAAATCTCTAGTTGGTCTTTTACTACAAAATTCGGGCAAAATAGAAATCCAGAAAAATGCATCTGTCTTTAGCTCCAATTTCGTCCATCTTCTTGTCCTAATCAGCCTTCTGAGTCTTCATAACAATTGTAGATCTCTGAATCATCTAAAAAAGGAAAGAAGAATCAGGCTAATCGGATATCTAGATCAAAAGTTATGGCGAAAATACTAAATCATTGTAAATCTGGAATTTAATCATAATAAATGAGTTCAATCCAATTAAAAGCTCAAAGCCCAATTAAGTAACAAAATCCATGATTTATCAATCAAACATTCCTAAATTTATTCACCAAGAGATACAAATAAGTGTAATAATATTCAATCATCAAATTCCCCCTCTTTCTAACAATTGCTAACAATGCAAAAACCGAACAAGGGAGACAAAGCTTCAAAAGACCAATCGTTTAAACCAAAATCCTTTCATCTCAAATTACAAATCTTGGCAATCTCAATCAATGATGCTAACCACAAAAGATGGTCTCTCAAAGGATGCTCTCAATTAATCTCTCAAGTGTATAGGGTAAATTAGTGTATCGCTCAAATTCTAGTCAAGAAAATTGTCCTACCATAAGCTTGCTCAATTTCTACTTCTCCACTACTCATAACACATGCATGCACAAATCAAGAGAGCTTGTTATTAAAGGTTGTAATGGGGCTAGGGTGAAGGTAGGTAATAGTATGGAATGAGAGGCTAAGACCAAAGAAATTAAAAAGAGCACTAATTAATACAAGTCATTCTTTATGTAGAAAACTTTTATTTCACTCATATATCTCCTTTCTTTCTCTGTTTTTTTTTTCCTTTTTCTTTCTTTTTCTTTTCTTTTTCTGCTTTTCTTTCTTTCTTTTTTTTTTCTTTTTACTTTTTTTTTCCAAGCCCTTTTCTTTTTCTTTCTTTCTTTTTTTTTAGGAACTATACTATATACATAATCTCAATGAAAAAATCAAATATCCCCCCCACACTTAAACTATTGCACTCCTGAGCAACCCCCACACTTAAACACAAAACCAAGGTGAAACCAATGCTCAATAAATTTTCAAGGTGCGGAATAAAATGGTTTTACGCTTAGGTTTGTAATGTGGTTTAGAAAAGAATGAGTCAAAAAGGCACAAAGGGGCTAGCAAAGGAATCATAATGCAAGGGAAAAAGCTATTTGGCCAAAGTGGGGAAAATAAAAGAAAGAAAACAAGATTCCATCATACTTATGCACGTAAGTGAAAATGCAGTTTCAAAAAGAAAAGGAGCAAGTTCTAGAGAACACAAATCATGAGCAGATGCACACATGAAAGAAAGAATGGCAAAAGATGAATTCCATTCATGTAGGCCCAAAATCTCACAATGTTAATACCAACTCAAGCAATCAACATCACCAAATCAACTACCAAGACATGTAATCGAAGAGTTAAGAAATTCAGCCCAAATAGAATGATCCATCAAAACCAAAATGTCCAAGTTCACAAGATGTATAGCAATCATAGAAAGAGAGTGTATTATTGGTAAAAACAAATTTTTATTTTGAAAAGGGAAATTATTCACAAAAGAAAACTTTTCTTCCTTTTCTTGAATACAAGGAATAAAAACCAAAACAAAAATATTTTTCTTTTTCTCATTTTGAAAACAAAGAACAAAAACCAAAAGTAAGAACAAAATCCTGCCCTACACTTAATTCATGCATTAGCCTTAGTGCAAAAGATAAATATAACATATAATAGTAGGTAATGCAAGTAAAAGAGTAAGGAGGGAGTACGACCGGACTATTAAAATCTTGGAGACTCAAATGAAGTGGCATAATTGGCTTCTTTCCTTTGTCTGGTTGTAAGTCACATGAAAGCACTAGTGATGTCCCTTGTTGATGTTTAGCAAACAACTTCCTTTTTAAGATCCGTAAATAACATTTCAACTCAAGTATGGAAGGTGTTTGGATAGGAGTAATCAATCCATGTACCTGCATAAAATCATGACACCAAGCAGATCTTGTCCCACATAAATATAATCAATAAAACTCAATTTATCAAGAATCAAGGAAGATCCCAAAATAAATTGATCAAAAGAAAATGTTGCAACTTCCAAATATTTTGAGCAACCCACAAAATCAACATGACTCTCCTCAATAAGAGTCAAACTCTTTAAAGAATAAATCAAGTGATCACTCAAAATAGTCTCACAATGGTTGCTCAAATCATCAAACAAGACAAACTCTACATGTGAAACATCATGATTCATGATGGTCTTTCCCCGTAAATGCATATCAAAAGCAAGGTTTGTTGGTTTTGATTAGTTTTGATGATGTCTTATATAGATGTCATTCTTAATAGCAAAAAGGTTGCATACTACATTTATCTTTTACTTTGACTAATTATTATATTTAATGTAGATGCAAAGTTTTATGATGGAGAATGTTGATTGAAGAAAGAAGATCTTGCACAATATAATGAGAATATCATAATATTAAGGAAGCAAGAGGTTATCAAATGATTTTGGGGGATAATCTAGAAGGAGAGAAGAAATTGAAGAAGGAAGAACTTGCAATGCAATGGAATATCTTTATTGAAGTTCTTATATTGATGCTAGAAGTATCCAAGACATATGGAAGTCAGAACGGATCAATTCGAGTTTAAACCATCAAAAATCAGTTCCGGGATGAGCAAACTCGAGTTCATAACTTGCAAACTCGAGCCTGTAATGTCCTCAAGCAACTCGGCGCCTCTGGACAAGTCAAACTCGAGCTTAGAACTCAAACCTCAGGTTTGGAACTCCAAACTCGAACCCATCATTAGCAAACTCGAGCCCGTAGTGTCTTCAGCATTTCGGTGTCTCTGGACAAGGCAAACTCGAGCCTATTAGTTGGCAAACTCGAGCTACAATGGGTGTTCAACATTTCAGCTACTCTGTTCCACGTTTCACTCGGGCGACGTGTGGTCATTCAATCATTTCTCCTAAAATACAGATCGGATTGAAGTGAAACCAGTGGCATATGAAACTAGACTCCCAATGCGTCATTTTGATATATAATTGAAGCCAAACGGAGTCAATATGAAGGAGCTATGAATTTATGAAGTTGACAGTGATATTCACGTCACACAAATGACCAACCTTCAATGTTTTGAGTGTATCTCACAAACGGAGAATCCAATTGAGATGAAATAGGTGGCATTGGAAAGTAGACTCAAAGGGCTTTCCATCGATAGGTTAAAAAACTAAAACGGAGTTCATACCAGGGAGATATGGCCCCCGAAAGTAGACAGTCTGTTCTGGGTATTGCAATTTGCTAAAGAGAAGCAAACTCGAGCCTATTAGTTGGCAAGCTCGAGTTCGCGGGTTACAGAGAGCTATCAGGTCGCGAAAATCATCCAAACTCGAGCCTATAAGTTACAAACTCGAGCCTAGACAAGACAGAGAGCAAAATATGATTTTGAAGAGACCCAAACTCGAGCCTATAAGTATGGACTCGAGCTGGGATCTTACAAACTCTAGAGTTTGTCTCTAAACCTCCGGTTTGCACTCGAACCAGGACATTCAAAAGCTTTGCAAACTCGAGCCTACTTATGTAAACTCGAGTTCACGCTCCCGCATCGAAAAACACCATTCCGAAAGTCTCATTTCTCATCCAGATGATTACCCAATAACTTATACTTCTTCTTAACATTATTTATATCATTTATGTATAAGTTTCAATGTGATTAAAATGAAGGATTAGAAGCAAATCTCAAAGTGACAGATTTGTGAAGAACCTTGCGTCGAAATTTCGAAATGGGAAAGAACACAGATAACTTGCGAAATGAAGTTGAATACTCAATTGTAATGCTTCTCCAAATGATTAAATCATTCGGATGATGAACTCCAACGGACATAAGCCAAACAGATTCAGCATTCGAATTTAATGTTCATGACAGGTCACTATTCTAATATTCATTCAAAAACGAAGCAAAATGGGCAACTTGTGGAATGGTGGATAATCATCTTCAAACGGATGAAAGCACCTGAATATCGTGGATCAATTCTTGAAGAATCAACATTCAAATATTTAAGTCGAATTGTTCCCAATGTTTAGAATTTCGAATGGAGTCAAATCATAATGGATATACAACGGTCATAAACTTCAATGCAGAGCAATCATCAGATATTCAAGAAACATTATGACCCAACGGCTATATTCCTCATCCATGACCATAACAAATAGAAATTCAAATGGAGACAATTCAATTGAGAAGCAACAAAGCCATATGAAGATTTGCCGCTATATATAGAGCTGCATACAAACCTTCAAAAATACAACAATAAGCAGAGAACAAGCTTACATCTTCAACATGCTAATACTCTGATCTTTATATCATTTACTCTCTGTTTTTCAATGTCTATATATCATAGAGAGTGAAATGTTTTGTATTGTACTTCAGTGTTCATCCATACACTTCGAGAGAGAAGATTCATTGTAAACATCCTATCTTTATATTCGTGAGTTACTCAAGATTGGGTGATCTTGAGTGGGAAACACATTGTGTTGATTACAACTTGTAAGGGAGTGAATCCTAGTGAGAGAGGATTACTGGAGTGCGTGAGTGTGTAATCAAACGGGTGTATTGATTATAGTTTGTAAGGGGAAGTAAGTCCTAGTGTGAGGATTACTTCAAGTACGTAACGTGTAATCAAGTTGAAAGAAGATAGTGGATTGAAAATCTCAAGTGGAGCTTGGGACCGGACGTAGGTCAAGGATTGGGCCGAACCAGGATAAATCACGCTTGCATATTCTCTTCCCTTATCTCTTACATTCCAAAGATATATATTTGAATGATTGCTTATCACTTTATAACTTATTGTTGTCATTCAAACTACTTTCAATAAGTTGCGAAAAGTTTTTAAAGTTCTAAGTTTTTAATCAAACACCCAATTCACCCCCTCTTGGGTGATAGCCAAGTCTTTCAAGGCTTTCCCACACTTATCTTTAATAGTATCTCCACTAACAACAAGTCATGCCAAGATCATGAATAATATCAATAAAATCAATGGAGATATTACTTCCATCATTCAAAGCATCATTATGGTTAGCAAGAAGTGGAGTATCTTTAAAATCAATAGTGTTAGGGGAATGGACATCATAATGGATATCACAACCAACATCGAATCCACAATTAATGCGTAATCACCAATCAAATCACAAGTGACCATATAATGCATCATTAATCTCGGTGCAAATAGGACACCATTCATTATTAGAACATGCACAATTAATGATTCATTCACGTATGAAAAATATGGACAATCAAATACCAATCAAAGAATAACATCATCAACAACATTGGCATCCATGACTCAAAAAAAAAAAAAAAAAAAAAAAACAGCCCAATCGGAGTAAGTCAAACAATTGAAATACCCGATATATCCAAACGAGACTCAAAAAAAAGTAAAAAAATAAAAATAAAATAAAATAAAAATAAAACTACTTTTACCGTCGCAATCGACCGATGCAAATTCCCTGCAAGCAACTGCGCCAAATTTTGAAAGAGATTTGCCGAGCCTTACAAAATAACCAAGTTCAATAAAAGATTTGCGGTAATAGGGAACCCGGATCGTTTTCCCAACGAATTTGCAGCGGGTTTGATTGGAATAACAAAGAAATAGAAACAAAGAAAAGGGGGTTTTGGTTCAAAGATTAGAGAATGAATAATAGAAACAAACCGAAATGAAACACGATTAAACAAATAAACAAACGATTAACCCGTGCATTGGGATTCCGTAACCTTCATCTAGCAAAAACATAATAATCGAACTCGTGATTGATTCCGAACAAACCGAAATCTCTGCGCTTATCCAAAACTCCCTCGACTAGACGATCGCCTAGCATTTGATCGAACTCATGGCGAACTCGTTGTGCGATCGCTCAACGCTCTCGTAACCTAAGGCGACTTATGTCCTTGAGATGTCAACTGGTATTAAATCTAATACTCATTCTGCAATCATAATCGGATCCGATTATAATAAATGTAAACGAATTACGTTATCGCTTGAAGTGCCGCCCTCTGGATTCACAGAATTCTCAATCCATGGGTCAACCACAAAAGCTTAGCCAAGCATGGCTAGGAAAAACTCAGAAGAAAAGATGAAGAAGATAAAGAACATGATGAACAACTCATAGAAAATAACCAAGCTTCTAATTTAATCCCAAAAGTCTCATAAAGAGTAATTGAGAGAATATTGAGAATGTTGAGAATATGTTTGTAGCCACCATCTAACCTCCTTATATAGGAGAGATGACTAAACAAAAATAGGAATCCCCTAATAATAGGAAACCTCTAATAAATAGGAAATCTCTAATAAATAGAAATCTCTAGTTGGTCTTTTATTACAAAATTCGGGCAAAATAGAAATCCAGAAAAATGCATCTGTCTTTAGCTCCAATTTTGTCCATCTTCTTGTCCTAATCAGCCTTCTGAGTCTTCATAACAATTGTAGATCTCTGAATCATCTAAAAAAGGAAAGAAGAATCAGGCTAATCGGATATCTAGATCAAAAGTTATGGCGAAAATACTAAATCATTGTAAATCTGGAATTTAATCATAATAAATGAGTTCAATCCAATTAAAAGCTCAAAGCCCAATTAAGTAACAAAATCCATGATTTATCAATCAAACATTCCTAAATTTATTCACCAAGAGATACAAATAAGTGTAATAATATTCAATCTTCGGGGGTGAATTGGGGATTTTCAAAATCCTTTACAAAATACTTTATTTTATAGAACTAAAACAAAGCGTAACATATGAAAGTAAGAAGATGCTTGACATAATAGAAATTCATACTGGTTCGGTCTAAATCCTTGACCTACGTCCAGTCCCATACACTCGGGATTTTCACTAACTCACAAGATCGCCACACACTCGCACTCGAAAGTTATCCTCTCACTAGGATACACTCCCCTTACAAGTTGTAACCGATATACCCAATCTCCAAGTCCCCTTGACTTGAGATTCTTACAATAAATGATTTCAATAAATGAAACGATCACAAAGAGTATAAGATAATAATCACTGAAGTACAAATGTATCAAAAGATACTTTACAAGTAAAAAATTGAAAGAGTAGTTGGTAAACTTGAATATTTTCGTTTCTTCGTAGATTAGTTGTTGAGAAGACTTGAATGCAACTCCTTAAATATGAAGAGAGGATTAAATGACCATTGGATTGATCAATGAAACCGTTAGGAACATTGGTCTAGGTGTTAGGAACACTTTGGTCTCTTCTCTCTCTTGATCAATTGTTAATCCAAGTGAACATAAGTTTATGGTCGACTTCCTTGAAATTTATCCGTTGGAGGAGAGCTTCTCTAGAAGGAAAGTAAACATTAATCCTTTAGCTTCATCCAGAGAATGATTGTCCAAAAGCATGTAAGGTTTTTGGACTTTGCAACAAACGCACCGACATCACTTTCTCGCTTTAACCCAAGTCTTCATTTAATATTATTTTAATCATCTGAAACTCACTAACAAACTGATTAAACATAGTTAAGAATAGTAATGAGTGATGATAAGAAGTATTGAGATCAAACATCAGGATTTCAAAGATTCGCGTAATTTAATTTTCAAACTTAGCGATGCAAACTCGAGTTTGTTTAAGCAAACTGGAGTTTGCAACTCTTCTTTAGGAACCAAACTCGAGTTGATGAAAGAAAACTTGAGTTTTCTTCTTCCAGAGAAGACAGTCGCGATTTGAGCTTTTCCGAGCATTTTGAAAGTTTGAGCAAACTCGAGTCAATAAGTGACAAACTCGAGTTTGGGACTTTTGAAGTGAAAATGAGTTTAAGTCCACAAAGCTCAAAACTGGAGTTTGTAAATGGAAATTGGAGTTTTCAATGGTTCAAAATAGAGCAATGTTCTCTACTTGATACAAACTCGAGTTACTTAAACCAAACTCGAGTTACCTAAACCAAACTCGAGTTTCCAAAGACTTTAGAAAAATGAGATGCTCTCTGAATGAACCAAACTCGAGTTTGACAAATCCAAACTCGAGTTTCCTCATAGGAGAGAGAAACTGTGAAACTTTTTGTTCAACCCAAACTGGAGTTTGTAGAGCCAAACTGGAGTTTTCTCATGTTCAGAAGAAGCAAGACTCTAGTTTACAAATCCAAACTCAAGTTTCGCTTAACTTGAAAAACTTTGAATGCTTTTTGTATTATACAAACTCGAGTTTGCTAAAGCAAACTAAAGTTTGGCTAGTTCACAAAAGTTTGAGCTACTCTTTGTCAAGTTCAAACTCGAGTTTGACATCCCAAACTCGAGTTTACCTTTGACAGTAAGTTTTTCAACTTACCAAAGACAAACTTCAATTTGAGTTTACAATTATCAGTTATCATCAAAACACATGAAGAACTAACATTCTCCCCTTTTGATGATGACAACACTTGTAAACCGAAATTTCTAGAGTTTGATAAAGATTGAAGTTTGAAATGATTTTGCATAAGCAAGATGAAATACATACACATAAGTAAAATTGAAGGTGGAATATCACCTGTAGGGGGTGAATAGGTGAGATAAAAAAATTCTTTTCCAAGATTCACACGTAAACAAAATGAATGAAAACAGATGGAGACGATAGACACGTGAGCGATTTATACCGGTTTGGTCTAATACTTCTCTACGCCCGGCCCCAAGTACACCTTGGGATTTCACTATCCTTTCAAATGAGCACAATTACACACACTAAATAAGGACAATCCTATCACTCTGACTCACTCTCCTTACAAGTTGTAATTTGTACACCCACACATAAGGTTCCAAAACCTTAAGATTTGAACAAAGACAAATGAAATAGTGTTTGATTCCTCACTTAATGTGTAAATATGTGAATCACTAAGCACATAAATATCGTAGTAATTAATGAAACAAGAGTAGTAGTAGTTGAACTAATTGAATGCACAAAGTTTCTGTGAGTTTGGCAAATTCAATGCTTCGACTATTTATAGGTGTTGTAATAATTGACCGCTAAGTAAGCTTGAAGATTATCTGCTAGACTTATGAATGTATCCCTTAGGACAAGAAAACCCTCTGACAATGTTCTTCGCCATTCAAATAATCCAGTAGATATTTCACCTGACATTCGTCTTTATTCCTTTTGTTTTGCCCGCTTCCGAGATGGAATTTAATGCTCAATTGGAATGTAGAAGAAATATTTACATCGATCGTAGTATTGGTTACGATTTTATCGAGAATTTGGTAACGCATTTAATGTGTTTCGACACAAATTGCTTTCTCAGAAATCTCGATGTTGAATCCATGCTTAAGTCATCCGAAACTCATTAGCAACCGATTAAAAGCAATTAGAAAAAGTAATGAGTAACATTTAAGATGTATTGAAATTAACATAGTGATTTCATAAATTTCGCATGTAGTTTTCAAAATGTAGGGATCTTGCTCGAGCAAAATCCATGCTTGCTCGGGCAAGCTTCTTCTGAACAAGTTAAAAACTGATCCTTGTCGCTGATGCTCGAGCAAAGATTTTTGTCTACTGCTCGAGCATGGACATTTCCATGCTCGGGCAAGCTGTTTCAAAAGAGCGAGAGAACATATCTCAGATGCTGATGCTCAAGCATGCCAATATGCTTGCTCGAGCAAGACTCAGGTTGAGGTGAGAGTTTGTCATTTTAGCGATGCTGCTCGAGCAACCTTTTCCTTCCTTTGCTCGAGCATGAATATATCATGCTCCTGTAAGCGTCATTTAGAAGTGGAAAATAAAGCTTGACATGCCGCCGAGCAAGCATTTTTCTTCCGCTCGAGTACGGTGCTCGAGCATGCCTTCTTGCTACTCGAGCAAGACTCTTTAACTTGCATATTTTTACTTCGCCTCAATGCCGCTCGAGCCCGATTGCTCAGCTCATTAAAAAGCCTATGTCTCGATGTTGCTAGAGCACGATAGTTATGTTGCTCGAGCATGGTTTACTAAAATTAATTTGTATGCTCGAACCCGATGATGCTCTAGCATGACCAATGAGATGCTCGAGCAACCATGATTTAGAGACTTATGACTCAATTCAATAATTTATTAATTGTAATCATCAAAACACCGAGAACTAACATTCTCCCCTTTTTGATGATGACAATTCTAAAGTAAATGATTTGTGATAGTAAGATCTCATAAGTTTTTGAATTGAGAAGAATTTGATAAGTTTATGAAGAAGTAAGTTTTATTTTGAATAACACTCAAAATCAAAAGATTCCGAGAATCCAAATGCAATAAAATTCATTAATGATAACTTCCAAGACAATGCATATCATAAACAACTCATACATAAACAAAACAAGGAAAACTAAACTCAACAAGGAAAATCCAAATCTCTTTTTTTCTACTCTACTCTACTCTCCCCATTTGTCATCGTTGAAAAAGGGGCCCCGAAATGCAGGGAGAAAGAGGAGCACCGTCGTGAAAGTCGACGAAGAGGATGAAGGAAGCTTGGCGTAGATGGGTAAACAGAGGATTCGAGAAGATGGAACAACCACTTTGGCCGGAGTAGATGCAAGAATAGGAGTAGATGCCACAATAGGTGAGGCCATAGGCATAGTAGGCCTGGGAGGCATCTCGAGAACCGCTGGGATGAAGTTCAACAAAAGCATCCAAGGTTGCATCCAACCCGGTAATTTGTTGTTGAGCAACCTATTGTTGATCGACTACTCCCCGGACTTCTTGTTTGAGCTCCCGTTGTTGTTTATAAAGAACAAAGAAAGCTAGACGCGATCCTTCTTTATCTCTACAAATCCATATCCATGGTAAGAGCTATGTGTTGCTTTAGATTAAGCATCTCAAATGACATAGCTTTGATTATCTCAAATGTCGCCTTCCCGTAGATTTCCAAAGACTGCAAGACTAGAGCAATGATGTCGGATTGAAGACTCAACAATAGTCCGAATAGCGCTCCGAGAGAAAGATGGAGCAGAGGTAGATGGGCCACTCTTAGAAGACTCACTTTCATCAGAAGAGCAAGGAAGGAGCGTGATGGACCACTGAGACGATGGTCGGGAAGGAAGAATAGGATCTTTACCCTTTCGTTTCTTCTTAGATGAGGCCTCGCAAAGGAGACCCAAGACAACAGATGTTCTTGCCCGGCGAGAGGATACTCTTCCGCTGCTCGAGCAAGACTCTTTAACATTTTTGCTTATGCCTCGACGCCGCTCGAGCATGATTGCTCGCTCATTAAAAAGTCTTTGTCTCGATGTTGCTTCTGCACAATAGTTATGTTACTCGAGCATGATTTACTAAAGTTAATTTGTATGCTCTAAAACCCGACGATGCTCTAGCATGACCAATGAACCGCTCGAGAAACCATGATTTAGACACTTATGACTCAATTCAATAACTTAGAAATTGTAATCATCAAAACACCGAGAACCGACAAAATATCGTAGTTCAAGCATAGATAAATGTAAGCAAATAGAAATGGATGTCATTTCATTACAAAGAGAATAATTTCATAGTCGCTAAAACACAAAAGCAACTTAAAATGTAATATCCTGAATTTTGGACCCCGAGAATTGAGAATGCTTCCAGAAGCAGGCAGACGACTAAGCCCTTCCTGGAGGAGTCCTAAGGATGACGAGAGATAGGAAGCCATATGAAAGGAGATATTTTGAGGGCATTTTGGTCATTTCACAAAAGCACACCTAAGCTTTTGCTTATGTCATAAAAATGACATCACAATCTTGCCCAAGAAGCCTCAAATTTGTGTAAAGCAAGGAGGAGAGAGAAAGTCAACAAAACTTACAAAATAGGCCAAGTTAAGAGGATATTTTGCAAGGGCACTTTGGTCATTTGATTGGGGAGATTTTTAAGTGCCCTCATGACATATTCTAAGACATTTTTACATTCCCGTTTGCATGTGTATTTTGACCAAGAGCTCAAGGACCATAGGAATTAAAGTGACAAGTGCGTAAGGACACAAAAACACCTATACGATGTTAATCAAGCTTATACAAATGTTATTTAGCTATGCCCTAAGGTATGGGACAATTAGTCAAGAAAATGTGCTAAAATAAGTATGCACATGACATTTCCTGGATCGATAAGGATTTCATGCGTTTTTGAGAAGATAGGGATGAAAATCGCTGTAATTATTACTCGAGGACACATGTCACAATGTGGTTAAAAAGCAAAAAGTAAGTATACTATAGTGGTAGAAAAGTCAAATGCTTACCCCTTAAGCATTGAATTTCGTCCACCCAATAGAGAGAAAGAAAATCGATGGTTTTATCCATACTGGCCTAAACACAAAACACGGTCCCACGATGTTAACTAGTAAAAACGGACCAATAGGGACCACTGGGCTTCTTCTTGACCTGATGAGACAAATGTGGGTCCACATGGGAGAGCAGTAGTGGCACCACATATGTATGTCCAAACAAGAGAAAATATCTCGAAAAGTTGAAGAAAAGTGGCGGAAGCACCCTTTAACCTAAGCGAGGCCCGACAAGGACCGTGGGGATAAAGACTGGATCGGATAAAGTGAAAAAGACAGATAGAAAGCAAGTGACAGATTTTGTGGGGCCCATATGGCGCCACCTACCCCCTAATCATTAAAAACGTTTTGGGGAAAAAGTAAGAAAAGTCAAAGGAATTCCAAGCCAAAATTGGTCATTTATGTAAATTCCGGCCAAAGTAGTAATTTTCACCATTTGAAAGATAATAATATAATTTTATGGAGGGGAAAGCACCACATGGCCTGCTCTAGAATGCTCGATTTTCTTGCGTATAAGTCAAAACACCAAATATATGTAATTTAACACCTTTTTTATTTTTAAACCGGGAGAAATTATTATTTCTTCTATGTTTTTAAAATATTAAAAGACCTTGGTTTGAGCTGAAAATTTACAAAGCTTAAATTATACATCTCGAGCCTTCATTTTGATATGTAATTTAACACCTTTTTTGATTTTTAAACTGGGAGAAATTAATATTTGAAAAAGGATCTCGAAGCAAAGAGAGTACCTGGGTGTGAGCATAAAGTTTAGGCTACTTACTAAAATACGTACACTTATGGACTTTGGGAATATTTTTCCAAAGTAAACTAGACATCTTAATTGTTCAGATTCCACTGATTTCGCACAATTTTTTTTTTTTTTTTTTTGAATTTATTAAAAAATTTGAAGTTGGGCCAAAACGCAGGATTTTCTCGGAAAAATTGTAAAGGGCTCTGATTTTGTGATAAATGCAAGGGTATTTTTTTCAATACTAAAAATAAGGTATTTTTGTGTTATTTAGGACTAAGGCCTACTTTGGGAAGCTGACAGAACATTAAAATTTTAAGATAGTGCATACCCCATCGTAGTAACCGCTTACCTAAGTACTCATATGTGTTTGTTGTATGTTTGGCTTGTCATGTATATGTTTGTGTGTATTTTTAGCCAAATATGCATACAGAGCATGTCAGTTCGATTCCCTAACGATTGTGTTCCCAACGCTATGGCTCGGTCCGGATCTACCTTGAGTGGTAGCTCAACGGAGACAGGGTAAGTGATTCCGGTAAACTGTGGCGATAAAATGGAACAAGTAATAAAGGGAAGGTAACGTATAAAAGCAATCCTCTAACCTCGCCACCCGAAAGGGCGAGGCCGGTAGGTGTGTAACATAAAACATCTACAAAATCAAAACAATTATAAACTCTATAAGCTCTAAGCTCTTCACAATCAAACTCATCAAACTCTAGCTCTCTTTCTCCCCCTTGTCATCTTCAAACGGGTGGAGCCGAGATAGATTCTCAGTTAGCAGATGATCTACCAACTGGGTAGCAGAGGAGAATCAAGGCGAATAGTGGAGGATGGAGAGGGAGGAATGAGTTCTCATGGTGGAAGATGGACGATTATTTTAGTGGAGGGAGTGATAGGGTTAGTGAGAGGGGTAGAAATATGAGGAATGGTAAAGGTGAATGAGGGCGAAGGTAAGGGCTCAGCTCGGGAGTAGGAGAGGGACCAAAATCGAACTGTAAGCACTTGGACAGCAAAGCGATAAAATCTTCAATATCTTGTCCAACTTGTCACCGAGAGAAACATTGGACACCATGATAATTGAATATTTTCTACACTTATTTTTGTCTCTTGAATAATAAATTTAGGACCCTTTAGCTAATAAATAATGGCTCTTATGTTTATTTGGGCCTTGGGCCTTTTATTGCATTTTAGCCATTTTTAATAATAAAATTCCAGTTTTGTATTGCTTCACTATTTCTACCATAACTCTTGAACTAGACATCGGATTTGCCTCATTTTTGTCTCATATTTCAGATGATTCAGAGAGCTACAATTGTTATGAAGACATAAAGATCAAATTCGGTCAATAAGGCGGTCAATTTTGGAGTCAAAGTCGGATGTACAATTCTGGATTTATTTTGGACCCGAATTTTGTAAATTAAGTCCGCTTTTATTTTATTTCTGCTTTGGGCTAAAACTATGAGAGCCCATTTCGTTTTAGGTTATTTTTAAGCATGGCAGCTGCCACAAACATATTCATTCACGTTTTAACATTAGAGTGGATCAAAATACAAGTTTTCATTTTCTCATCATCTGTTCTTCATGTTCTTCGCGCGTTCTTCGTGTTTTTCGTTCGTTCTTCGATTTTCCTGCATATGATCGGCTAAACTCTTGTGATTAACCCAACGATGAGGGATTCCATGATTCATCCGAGAACTCGTGCCTAATCGGTAACTACTCAATTGCCATCATCTATCGGATTCGATTTCTGAAATAGTTCGAATATTAGATTTAATATTCTGCTCTGTTCATCCCATGACTTAGTTCTGACTAGGTTATAGTTTTGCTATGCGATTGTACAGCTGAGACGCCACTGTCCGGAAGATTCTAGGCGATCGCCTAGGCGAGGGAATCTCCCGGATGAATGCAGATTTCGATTCATCCGAACCAAACGTGGGTTAGTTATATTGCCCAACGACGGAGGTTTCGGAATCACCCGCTGGGCCGATCATCTTTAACTGCCTCGCTTATTTGATTCTGTTTGACTCGTTTATTGCATTTTTGTTATGTTATTTCGTTTTTGTTCTATTCTCGTTAAACCAAACCCCCCATCTTATCATTCTGTTTCACTATTGTTATTAAACAAGCCCGCCGCAAATTGCTGGGAAACGACTCCAGTTCCCTAATTCCCGCAAATTAATTACGAACTTGGTTGTTTTGGGAGATACGGCAACAATCTTTCCAAAATGGCGCCGCCGGCCGGGAATTTGCATCGGTTTGATTAGTAACAAAGATTGTAAATAGCTTAGTTTAGGTAGTTTAGGTGGTTCTGTGGCCTTACGTAAATTTTTCTCGACTCCGATCACTCAAACCAGTCTTATTCATAAGGAATTGGGTGTTTTAAGCAAAAAAGTCACTTCCCTGGAGGAAGTGAGGTCTCACTCATTTTCCCCAAATTCCAACGTTTAGACCATTATTTTCACCGCTTTAGGTTCTCGCTTTTCGATTTCCAACAAAAACATTTTTTCTGGGTATCTCTGATTGAGTTGAAATTTGGTACAGTGATAGAAAATGGCGAATCGTTAGACCCCCTTGAAAATTTTTTTCGAAGGGCTATCCTCCGTTTCGCCAAATTCCATCGTTTAGGCCACTTTTTCAATTTTTGAAGTTTTTTTATTCCATTTTTTAGTCCCCCATAGTCTAGGAGTTGCTCCCCGGCCCAAGTCCCAAAAATTTTAAAATCATTTGATACTATTTCTGGACTTGTTTTGGTCAATTTCTAGCATAGGTTTTTGCTTTTTGTGTGTTTTGTCTCTGTGTCTTCTTTAGTGTTTTTCCACTTTTCACCACCTCTGTGGCATTTTCGTAATTCCGATTTTCTCGGTGGCATCTTTGGTCATTCCGAGTATTTTCCACTCCCGTTTGTGTATATGTTGCATGAGTACTGTGAATACTACTAATCCGTGAGGATTTGTTGCCATTTGATCCCGAAATAGAAAGAACAATTTACCGCTAGAAGAGTTGTGTGGGCTAAGTCATAAGATTAATACCGAACTCGGATACTCAATTAGAGTCCGATTCTCGCCATTCTCGATTGTGTCCATTCTCTTGGATATTTCGATTGTGCTTCCGATAGTATTTCGATAGTCTTGTTGTGTTCACCGATTCTAGTAGCAACTTTGCTCGCTCTGACATTATGGCAGAGAGAGCAGTAGATAATCATCATACTTCAAGGAATGGGTGCACCTCGATGTTAATTATCAACCCTCAGGCATCCAATATCCTAACCTTTGCCGCTAACTTTTGAGCTGAAATTTGGTCTAATACACTTGTTGCCTAAGTTTCATGGTCTTGCAAAGGTGAGTGCCCCATTAAGCATTCTCAAGGAATTCCATTTTGTCTGAAGACTATGAAACCTCATGCCAGCGATGAAGATCATATCAAGCCGAGAGCTTTTCCTTTCTCATTGGAGTGGTGGAGCCAAGGATTGGTTGCTGCACTTTCAGCCTTCATCTATTGGGAGCCTGGACTGATATTCGAGGTTATTTCTGAGAAATATTTCCTTCCTCAAGAGCAACCGCAATCAAGAAGGAAATTGGCAACATTAAACAAGTCGTAGACTATGTATTTGAGTATGGGAGAAGTTCAAAAGGTTATGTGCAAGCCGTTCACACCATCGATATCTCAAAATACTTGATCAACTCTTTCTATGATGGTCTATCACCTAGACAAAGGGTTGGTGGATGCTTCTAGCGGCGGGGCTATGAGTAACAAGACACCCGAAGAAGCCCGAGACTTGATATCCATTATGGCGTATAACTCTCAGAGTTTGGCACCCGTGAGCCAATAGTACTCCTCATACCTATATTCAAGCTCCACCCAAAGATGATTCTCATAGATTAGAGACTAGACTTTGATGATCCGACTCACATGGTACCAAACTGCAAAAGGATTACGTACAAAGCATGCTCTTCCGCTTCTAAAGATGGGTACTCTTTCATGGGGTTTTGTTCTCAATCCTTATCATCTTACTCGACTCTTTGCCCTACCTTTTGCATGATCCTACTTACTTCAAGATCAAACAAGAATGGCAGTGGAAAAAGTTTTTCCAGTAGTGCCACAATACTCAATGTATCAATGCCTTCTCCAACACTTATAATCCCGGTTGGAGAAATCACCCCAACTCTTCGCTGAACCAAAATCGAACCGTGAGCAACCAATACCAAAATCGAATCGAGTAATCCGCATCGTTGCACTCTCGAATTACTAAAGAGAAGGCCGTACGTACTACGTACTTTTCCAAAGAACAACTCCGCACTCCCCTTGCCTTTGGTGGGGCACCTCCTCGACTGTACCATATGTCCACCTCCACAGTGCGGCACAACACCGTTAGTAGTACAAGCAAGTGGTTCCTCACTTGAAGTTAAGGATCACACTTGGAAAAAAGGCTTTTAAGACCGGACAAAAAAGGTACATTAGGACCGGACCAGGAAGCGCCTTGTTCCAGGCGGTATTAAAAGTCGACCTTTAAGACCGGACTTTACACCGGTCTTAAAGATTTTCTTTAAGACCGGACATTTTAAACCTTCGGTCTTAAAAGTCGTACTAAATAAATCGAAATATTTTTGGTTCGGTCCTAAAACTCAAACTTTAAGACCGGACAAAAAGTCGACCGCTCTTAAAAGATCCAAATATTAAGACCGGACAAATATCAATCCGGTCCTAAAGATAGCGGACTCTAAGACCGGAGGAATAATTACCCGGTCTTAAAAGACTGACTTTCAAGACCGGATTGTTTTAATGGACCGGTCTTAAAAGACCAACTTTTAAGACCGGCTTAACACCTTTAAGAGCGGTGTTATATATACATCCGGTCTTAATATTTGAACATTTAAGACCGTATTTTTTATTTGCGGTCTAAATTTTCCCGTATTTTCCCCTGTTCTGTTCTTCCCGATCAATATATATACACAAATCCACCATACAAAACAGCACATAAAAGTCGATATACTTTAAGCTACAAGCTATGAACATGAATAAATTGAATTGGGAAAAAGAATACAAATATTATCCACCATGAGTTATGTGGCCTCTTAATTAAGTCTAAAACAACTAAAGTAATTTATAAAATAAGCTAACATATAACTAATTACAAAGGCAATGAGTTACAATACATGCAAGACGTAATTCAACATACAAATGTAGTCCAATATATTATTCACCATGCCTTCATTTGATTCCCACCCAACAACGTAACATGCATCCTCTTTATAACATGCCCCTTTGAAACGGATCTCCGCCACAAAACAAAACAAGAACAAATTCATATTCAATGATGACATTGTTTAATTAAGAACATAGAAAGAATATAATAATTGTTAAAACCTTAAAGTTTTCTAAGAATATCGCATATGAATATTAATTACCTTATGAATTGACACTTTTATAAAGTGATATCCTCCCATATCCCTTCTTGATGATCATTTCTTATGCCGGTTCATTATCCGCTTCATCTTCTTCGCTCATGTCCTAGACCCTTTGTAAAGGAGTACTCTCAGAAGATCACCATAATTTGAATGACTTTCCTCATCAATATCAATGACCCTCTTTCCTTGGAGAGCTACACCACATTTTATTTTCTTGATCGGTGATATAGAACACTTGTTTTGCATGATCTCGCCATAATAAAAGGTTCATCTCCAAAACTTCTACTATTGACATCGACTAAAGTGAATCCTAGTCGATCGATCCGAACACCATTATTGACATTAACCCACTTGCATTTGAAGATGGGAAATCTAACTTTGACATAGTCCACCTCCCAAATCTCTTCAATAACCCCATAATATGGCATGACCGCCAATTTAGGCCTCTTGTCTTTCGAACTCGGAGAAGTGCATAGATTCAGCCTCTAACATAACACCACCGTTCTCGATCGTGCTCCTATCATCTAGGGACTTCGTAAAATGTATAACCATTGATCACATACGAATTCCAACTTATGACATCAAACTCGGGACCACGTGCTAACCATTTCATTGTCTCGAAACACATTCGATCCCTCGACCTTTGTTTGAACCAGCTTTGCAAAAGTTCTCGTTATGCTCCCTAATCAACCTTTGTTCGGTCATTCGATGGTTCTTTTCCTTACAGCCTCTTTATGTGCAAGATATGCCGGCTTGAACTTCATCAACATTATTCAAGATGTATAAGTGGACTTGTGACAATTCATCACGATCCACACTCTTTACCGAAGCCCCACGTCTACCCCCTTCAAAGATGCCGACGCTTTGGAAGCCCAATATGTCTTACTTTGGACAAATAATTTTGACAAAATTCCATGGCCTCTTCAAACATATTTCGAACAATTGATGCTTCTGGGCGGTACGCGTTCTTCACATACCCTTTTAGGAATTTCATAGATCTTTCAATAGGGTACATCCACCGTAAATGGATAGGGCCGCATAACTTTATCTCCTCACTAGATGAACAATGAGATGAACCATGATGTCAAAAATGAAGGAACAAAAAGCTTTTCAAGGTGGCACAAGATAAGATATCCTTCATTCTCCAATTCATCCAACTTTTCAATCTTGAAAACTTTACTACAAACCGCATTGAAGAAGAAACAAAGTCTAGTCAAAACGACCCGAAGATCATATTCGGCGATCCTCGAATAGCTACCGGGAGTAGTCTGTTGCATCAAGACATGACAAGTCATGAGACTTTTGGCCTACTAATTTCAAGTCCTTCATCGAGACAAGCCTCTTAAAATTTGAAGAATACCTCGAGGGAACTTTTGTGCCATGTAAACACTCACAAAGCTTCGTTTCTCATCCTTAGACAAAGTATGAGAAGCCTGGGACAATAAGTTCTCTTCCCATATGGCCTTGGATGCAAGTCTTCGCGTATTCCCATTGCTTGCAAATCCAATCTTGCCTTCACACCATCCTTCGAACTACCTTGTATGTTGAGAAGCGTGCCCACAATACTATCACATACGTTCTTCTCCACATGCATGACATCAATACAAGTGTCTCACATCAAGATTGCGCCAATAGGGAAGATCAAAGAATACAGATCTCTTCTTCCATATATTTGTTTCTTTTCTACTCTTTCCATGCTTACCGAAGATGACACTGATATTTTTAACCTTTTCATACACTTGCTCCCCAGTCAATGCCACCGGAGCTTCTTCATACTCTTGGCCACCAAAAAAGGCCTTCTTTAATCGACGATATGGGTGGCCCCGTCTAAGAAATCTCCTATGTCCAAGATACACCGTCTTTCTTCCATGTTGAAGTTGATGGTAGCATGTGCCTTCTTCACAAACCGGACATGCTTTATGGCCTTTTACACTATACCCTGACAAGTTTTCATATGCTGGGAAGTCGTTTATAGTACAAAATATCATGGCTCTCATTCTAAAGACCTCCTTCTTGAAAGAGTCAAAAACATCGACACCTTCTTCCCACAACTCCTTCAAGTCTTCGATCAAGGGCTCTAGGTAAACATCTATGTCATTTCCGGTTGTTTTGGTCCTGAAATCAACATAGACAGCATGATGTACTTTCGTTTCATGCATAACATAGGAGATAAGTTGTAAACAATCAGGACTACGGGCCATGAGCTATGTATGCTGCTAAGGCTTCCATAGGGATTCATTCCATCCGTGCTAAGGGCAAGCCTGAGGTTCCTAGGTTCTTCGCCGAAGTTCGGAAATAATTGATCGATCTTCTTCCATTGAGAAGAATCGGCGGATGTCGAAGCCGTCCATCCGAAATCCTCTCATCTCGCATGCCACCTCAGATTTTTGCATCATTTTCATTCGCAAACAACCGCTTGAACCTTGGTATGATTGGAAGATACCACAACACTTTTTGCAGGCCCCTTATCCGACTTGTACCGTGGGGTTTCACACATCGGACAACTCGCTTCTCTTCAAACTCTTTTCTATATAATACACAATCATTCGGGCATGCATGGATCTTTTTGTACTCCATCCCCAAGTGGACAAAGTATCTTCTTAGCATCATAGTAGCGATGCGGCAACACGTTATCATCCGGAAGCATGTCCTTCAAAGCCTCAAGCAATTCTCAAAAACTCTTGTCGCTCCATCCATGACGTGCCTTCAAGCTTACCAATTTCAATACTGCGTTCAACAATTGGTATTTTTACACCCACGGTATAGCGGTGTCTCGCATCACCGCACATATTACCATATGCATGTGATCGCTCAAAAGCCTCTTCTCCTACATCACGGATAATGTCCTCTATGCGATCATCCATATCCGTGTCATTATCATCAAAGGCCACTTCCCATGTTGTTTCCCACTTGATGGCACTTGTTCACCATGCCATACCCATACCGTATAAGTCTTACAAAATCCGTGACAAATTAAATGTGTGCGTATAACTTGTGACATAGTCGACACTCATTCAAACATTTTACACAAGGGCAATAATACTTCCCCATCATCATGGGCATTTTTTTAGCAAATTCTATAAATTCCCTAACCCCATTCTCGATATTCAATACTCGTTCGTAAAGCATCTATCCAACTCGTGATCCATAGTAGAATTCCTATATATTATTTAGACGAATTAAGAATTACATTTGGTCATAAATGCATCACGTTGAATCGAAGAACCAAAATAAATGCAAGACGAGGAAATTAAATGCAGGGATGAAGGTCTTGTGGACTAACCCGTAGCATATGCGTTTGCCGAGTCGTCTTACTTCTCCGCTCACGAACGTTGATGTTGCGTGCATAAGACAAGAAGAGTAACCTAAAAACACTTGTTGGTCGGTTGGGTAGGTCTAAAGTGCAAATATAATCTTCAAAAACAATATTCGTTAACAACAGAGAATACCCATAACAACATTACACCGATTTCGTTAAACCCATGAAAACCAAGAACGATAAGTCGGAAAGTAATAAAGTTTTAACCGAAACATCTCTTACAGCTTCGTCTATAGACGTTTAGCTAAGGAACCAGAGAGTGATTGTCGAGAAAGGTACGCGAAGCGCCGACGAAGCTGAGAGGGAAATTTCGAGTCGGAACCTGAGTATTCACTTTCGGCGCGACAAGAGTTCAGAGGGAAATTTAATTTTTCCGCGCGACAAAGATACCTTATTTAGCTTTTTGGATTTTATTAATACCGGTTATTAATTAAATGTCCGGTCCTAAAGATACAACTAACATTTTAAGACCGAGTTTTAAAATTATCCTGGTCCTAAAATTTTATTAGATTTTTAAGTTTTAAGACCGAGGTTTATAAAACATCCGGTCCTAAAATTCAAATTATCTTTAGATCCGTTACTTATAAAATAAAATGTCCGGTCTTAATGGCCTTCGTGATTGGTATATTAAATCAATAAAATAAATGATATTTTTTGGACAAAAAATAAAGCAAAATTGGAGAATAAGTTTCTTTAATGAATTACTGGAGAAGAGCCAAAAAATTCATACAGTGTTCTTAATGTTTCTTACATTACTTTCGAATATATACACAACAACAAAAACACAAATGAAAAACAAGCTGAATATTATCATCCACAAGAATCTCGATCGAACAACCTCGGCGATTTCGGCGAAGAGCATTAATTTCCCCACGGAGATCGCAAGTTGTTGTCTTATTCTCTCCACCCGCAATATGAATGGATCATTACAGGAGAGCGGAGAGGGGTCGAGGTAGGCGCGCCGGGGCCAACAGGTTGGAGAGGGGGATTACGAACATCCGCATGGCCGCCTTCAAGATGACGGTTGAACTCAAAGAAGGAAAGGATCGGCAAGGATCGAGGGGGTGCGGCATGAGCAATCTCTTCATCATCCGAAGAAATAACAATGGGTCCAACGACCCGAGAGTCTTCGGAAACAATACGACGCACTGTCGCCGGAGGAGGCGCACCATATAATGATCTAGCCATGGCACGAGAGTGAGGCGTGTATGCACCCCTACGAGCGCTTGCTTGTATCTAACCATGGTTTGAGGATTTTGAGAAGTCAGCGTAGAGCTAGGAAGTGAGGAGTTAACAAGGACAAAGAGGAGGTAGTGTGTGGAGTATATAAAGACAGATGGCAGGAGAGATAAACGTCGATGATGAATTCGTCAATTTACTTTTATACAAACTTTTAAGACCGGACTTTTATCTTATATCCGGTCCTAATTTTAATTCAATTACTTTTAAGACCGTCCTTTTATCAAATATCCGGTCCTAAAACTCATTTAAGACCGATATATTACTTGGTATCCGGTCCTAAAACTAATTTTTAATTCAATTACTTTTAAGACCGTCCTTTTATCAAATATCCTGGTCCTAAAACTCATTGTTGAAATGAAAGTTCATTCTTTTCAAGAGTCCCTTCCCCATTGTTGAAATGAATTAGAGTCTCTTCGGCCCACATAAACTTCCCAACTAGGCGTCTCCTCGTATTCTGAGCAAATATGCGTCTCCTCGTTAATGTTTCCGGCGTTTCACATTCTTCAGGATGGGTTCTCTATTTAAACCCGTTGTTACTTTCTTAACATTCATCTCCATCTCCTCCTAGAACCTCCACCGTAATGGCTTCTCCACCACGACGAGGTCCTCCTTCGGGCGAAATCCGAGGCACCTCCATATCCTCCTCCGTTGCCTCCGAAACCGAACTTCTCGGCAGATGCCGGAGCACTGATAGCCCGCGTCGATCATATAGACCGAAGCTTGGGCAAACCGCTTTCAGTCTATCACGCCGTCAACAACAGGAAAGCGGTACTCGACGCCAATGACGTTGAGTACCATACCTCGATGACGACGTCTCCGACCATTCCCCTCCTCCGACAACGATGGGGAGGATTAGAATTTTTAAGTTTTTTTTTGTACCGTCGCCTTACGAGGCAGCAGAAAAAAAAATTATTAAATAAAATTTTTATTTCCTAATCGCCTTCCTTGTTTGTCTTTAACTTTATGTTCTTTTTCTCCGACAACAAGAACAAACAAAACATTGTCCTATTCGTGGTGATCAATCTTAAAAATTTGCAGAATAAAGTTAACAGTTGTGACCATACAAAACAAAACAAAAAACATTATTTACCTTTTTTCGAATAAAAACAAACAGAGTGACGACTATTCTCAAGTTTGGACCATCGTTGTCTTCCCCTCAACTTTTCCAGATGTGATGAAAATTTTCATTGTCGTTTCGTTATCTTCTTTCTTTTTCCAACTAAAAGAAAAGGGACACCGATGACGTTCTTCACATCCGTAAAAGTTGAAACGAGAACAACGAAGCACAAAACTTGAGAAGAACGCCAGAAACATGGTTGCCTTGAACCCTAACGATATGTCTAAAAATCGAGTCACCAACTCTATTTAAATGAAGAATATTAGGACCGGACGTTTAATAAATCCTCGGTCCTAAAAATTAAGCCTTATTTTAAAATTTAAAGTTAGGAGCGGACAACTAACAAATATACGGTCCTAAAGGTTTCGGCAATCTATTAAATAAAATGAAGACTTTTAAGACCTGACTACTAACAAATAAACGGTCCTAATAATTTAGCCGTATATTTTCTATACTTTTAGGACCGATACTTTTAACAAATATACGGTCCTAAAAGTCTCTACCCAAATTTTTAGAATTAGACGAAGACTTTTAGGACCGGATATTTGTTAAATATACGGTCTTAAAATGGACGAAGACCTTTAGGATCGCTATTTAACAAATATACGGTCCTAAAAGTCTCTACCCAAATTTTTTAGAATTAGACGAAGACTTTTAGGACCGGATATTTGTTAAATATACGGTCTTAAAATGGACGAAGACCTTTAGGACCGCACTTTTAAAAAATATACTGGCCCTAAAAGTCGCGAATACTTTTCGTGAGCCTCATCTCGGCTCATTTTCAACATCCGCCCGTACCTCAAATTTCAAGCACTAAATAGCTTTATCCACCATCCCATTCATTCAGAAACCCAAAATGGACACACACAAATTGTTCGAAAAAATAAACAAATTTATTATTGAATTACATTGCTATATTTACAAATGAATTAATTAGCTAGTCGAAAAAATAAACATATGTACAGAATTTCATATGTAACATTAAGCCATCAGTGATCGAATTCAGCCATAACATCTTACCCTTAAAGTGACTTTAGTGTTTCCCTTCGTCACAATATCATATAAGTGTTTCATGACGTACGGCCACATAAGTTCGATCGTTCCGGCTTGCCGACGGTCTAAAAATAACAATAAATATATATAAGAGCATATATAGCTTATCGACCAACTTCGTAAGGCAATTATGTCATGTCCAATTATGTACTAACCTTAATTTTGTGCCATTTAGGATCTCGTGAGCCGAGCACCACGCTTTTTTTTACATCAACACGGAAGGTCTTCATGGCACTATCATCAAAATCAAATTTATCGCAATGTTCACCGAAAATTCACAAATGAGATTTTACAAGACGATCAAAATGACATTCTTACTTGGTGATCATCACCGCAACGTAGTCGATGGATCGCCGTGAGTGGAGCATAAGAAGATAACATAATGCAACTCCATGTTCATGACGACCAACCGCCGTTGGTTGCTGAAAATTCACAAAGCAGAAAGTACTCAAGTGATATATATATATGTAGCATAATTATATTAAGTGAATTGCAGAAGTATATATGTATACCCGAGCAGGTGTGGAAACAAGTACACCTTTCTTTGCACTTTACACAACCTATTTGATATGTACTCCCGTCTCAATTCCAGAGGTAGTGTTGTGCTTGCATACACCGGGCACAAGAATCCAAAATCCGAAATTCCCGCCTCTTGAAACTCCGTGCATGCACCTACAAGAATGACATCGATGAGGGAATTAGTATATATGTATATATGTGTGTCTAAACGGTGCATTTCAATTATGTAATCAAGGAAGAAGATACTTACTTCATAAATAGTTGAACACATGCACTAGTAACCTCGCCTCCGTGAAGCGCATGGACTCTACATCTTCATTATCAACTAAAAGCGGTTGAGGATTTGAGGGAGGCCTACTACTTCATCGACAAGCCACGATTTATCTTTAAACCATTTTTTGGCTACCAAATCTTTTATTTTTTCCTTGGCCGTCAAGTTAGCAGTAGGGGATGGAACTTGAGGAGGGTGGAGCTTGAGGAGGGGGTGGAGCTTGAGGAGGGGGTGGAGCTTGAGGAGGAGTAGAGACATCTACAAGCTTCACTGGCCAAGAGATGAAGGTTCCCTTGACATCACTCACAACCTTCACTCATCGCTGGGAGAGGGACAGTGCATCAAAGATCACCTCTTCAACCGACACTCGACTTCATCATCACCATTTGTTCGTGGTGTACAGCTGATCCCAAGTTGTGGATGTCCCTTTAGCAACCAATTGTCTATGACCATCACGATCCTCCACATACAGATGACAAGGTTGCTCGACTGACCGTCCAACAATGCAGCCCCTCTAGTGCTCGCTCGCCGCATAGGTTCACCAAGGTGTCAAGGGATCCACACTGGTCTTCGGCCGAGAGCTCAGGAGGAACTTCATTTTCTCCATCTCCTCCTTCATCTTGCTCATCTCGATTGAAACATCCTCAATGTAGCATCTTTCGCCGCCGATTCCTCACTTAATTTGGCCGCTCCCGATCCATCTCCTCCCTGTAACCATACTTTGTCTCGTGGCGTTTGGATTTACCAAAGTATTGCTTTAGGCCTACCCGTCCTCCAATCCCCTTACACGCCCGCGTGATCTGGTTTTCCTGGTCGCAGCGGCGAACATCATTCCTCCCGTCCGACGCAAAGATCCCTCTCCTCTTTCTTTTTAAGATCTTCCCGTAAGATACGTATAACGAGAAGCTTAGTGATGAAACATGTTTAGTAAGTAAAAATAACAATATCGATACTTACAATTCGTTCAGCAACTACACGAGTTTTTCACTCGTGTAGGCGCCGCTTGGCTTTTGCCGAATATACAACCAGAGCTCCTCGCGACGTATTGGAGATGGCGGCCGGTCAACTACCGTAGAAGGATTGGATTCACTTCATCTTCTAATCTCTTCCGTTTAGTCGCCATCAAATCTTTTTCGGCCTTTTCATATCCGCCGCGAGAAGCCCTGTGTGGGCAATCATTCTTTCTCCCAATCTCCTGATATTTTTCCCTTATTTTCAGTGAATCAGATTGAAAACAACTATATATCAATTATGAATTCCACCATGTCACTAATGAAATTAGAGAACTTTCGCTTGATATGAACGTCAAACATTAGTCAAATTCACTTCATCAAGTTTCAACATTTTACTTAAGGAAGATGTAGCATTGTAGAAGAAATTGGGAAAACCAAAGGAAAGGGAGTTGCGAAATGCTGCCAACTCGGTCAATTCATTCATTCATCATAAATGGTTCCTACACATATTAGAATAACTAACTAACTAACAAAGAACGTCTAACCATGGCCATTACACAGTTTACATATCAAACTTGCATGGAACTAGGACATGCTCCTCTCATGCAGGACAAAGGCAGCAAATGTATACTTCTATTCACACACCAAACCATTTAACTAACGGGATTAGATGTACACAATAACATTCACATATCCTCACAAAGTTAATAAGCAAACAAAAGTGCAAACAAAACTAAATATAACTCACTTGAGCTTCAGTGAGTGGTCCGCTTCGAACAAATTGTTGCCAAGTTTGTTCATCAATAAATTTGTACTTGTCCCGGGGTTGATGGTCGCTTCTCCTCGGCAAAAATATAAGTGTTAGCCGAAAAGGTCTTAAACTTCCTGAACCGCTCAAAGACAATAAGACAATGTTGAGTCTTTGAACTTCTCGCACTCGGGACCGGTGAATGTAAGCCTGGATAGTGTCCCACATAGGATCCTTTATTGTTTTTTGGTCCACATTTTTCCACTCATCATTCAAAATGCTAACCTTGCTGCGTACTAGAGCGCCGACAAAACTAGTATATGTGCTTTTATTAGGACCGAAAGGTTGCAAATTTTCATCAAAATGAATCTCGAGCTTCGTCCCAAGATTCGACTAAGGGATACTTCCATCATTCGTGTGCCGCTTTCCCCAGTCAAACCAATATCTGGAGTTTCAAGAACACGAGTGGAATCGTTTTCACCGTTCATTTTCAAGACAGTAAGAGAGGAATGCCTGAGAAAATGAGGGAGTAACAGAGGCTAACGGTACGCGGGGCGAGGAAGAGAGGTAATGGAACAGGAGGGTTTCGCAACGTGAACAGGGGTTCTTCGCCGAGTGTGAGAGTGACAAAGCGCGCCCGCGTGAAGTTAACGTTTGGCGCTTCATTTTTAAGACCTGACAAATACACATATACGGTCTTAAAAGATAACCTTTAAGACCGATCTCTATATATGTCCTGTCTTAAAATTAATTAATTTTTATTCAAACTTTAGTACCGGCCAATTTTTTGTCCGGTCTTAAAAGTCTAACTTTTAAGACCGGTCATTCTCAGTAACTATGGTCTTAACATTTATTACTTTTTTATTTAAACTTTAGTACCGACAAATTTTAAGTTCGGTCTTAAAATCAAAGTTTTAAGACCGGCTTTTATATATGTTCGGTCTTAAAACTTTAATACCTTTATATTTATATTTTTCCGTATTATTTTGGAGTGTAGAAAATATAAGTCTCGCTTTGATGAGATTTCTACATAAAAGTATTTGATATTTCAATTTTTTTATTAACATTTTTAAGGCCGGTTGTTATTTTAATGTGTCCGGATAAGATCTATGAAAAATTGATCGAATAAGAAGTTCTTTATATTTACAAATATGCCACCGGTCACATATTTAGGACCGGCCGATAATTAGTCCTGGTCTTAATGAGGCGTCCTTCATTGTGTAAGAAGTTCTTTTTATTTACAAAATCGCCACGGTCACACCATTAAGACCCAGGTGCTTCGTTTATCCGCTCTAAATGAGGCGGTCTTATAGCCCTTCATTGTTTAAGAAGTTCTTTTTATTTACAAACCGCCGGCCGGCCACACTTTAAGACCGGTAAGTCGATTATCCGCTCCAAATGAGGCAGTTGCTTAAAGCCCTTTTTTGCACTAGTGGGATTAAGCAATTTGTCAAGCGCCCATTATGCGCTTCCAACACAGAATCGACACTTCCATTCGTAGTTTGCAAACACAGATTGGGCAATTGGCAACACATCATTGAACCTTCAGCTTTCAACCTCAGGGATCCATTCCCTTCCCTCATGAACAATTCCCAATCCTAAGGGAAATGTGAGTGCTATATCACTACGGTGGAAAGCAATGGAGGAACCTAAGCAAAGCTGCGTACGTGACTTCCACACGTAAAACGAGTCGGGAAATGTGAAGATTGACTACCCAAAAGAAAAAGCTAGGCAAGGCAACAAGGTGAAGAGGAAGACATTCCTATTCCTCTTCCCTTCCCTCAGGAGTGATTCGGTCCAATGAAGTTGTGCATAAAGCACAAGAGAAGGATATACTTGAGACATTCGGGGAAGAGTAGAGATAAACATTTCTCTCTTAGATGCACTAAGACAAATTCCTAAATATGCCAAGTTTACTCAAGGAGTTATTATGCACCAACAAGAGGCGATCAAGGGAAATGCAGAGCGAGTGAGCTTGAACTTGAGGAATGTCTCGAAGACTCATCCGACCCTACCATGCCTCGTAAATGCAAAGATCCGTGGACATTTTCTATCCACTTGCTCTTATTGGTAACTATAGATTTGATGATTGAAATGCTAGATTTGGGTGCTTATACAATGTCATGCCTCGCATCCGTTTATAGATCTCTTGGTCTTGGTCCTCTTGCGTCCAAGCTGGTGTCATTGTTCAGTTAAGCTAATAGGAGTAATGCCCATCCTCTTGGTTTAGTTGAAGATTTATTAGTCAAAGTTAATGAATTGATATTCCCCGCCGATTTTTACATCTTGGATAATGTGGAGGGTGAGTCTCTAAGTAGTAGGTCACCAATCATTCTAGGAGACCTTTCATGAAAACAAACTAGGACTAAGATAGATGTGCATACAGTACTCTTTCCATGGGTTTCAAAGATATATCTCGTGAATTTCAATATCTTTTATGCCATGAAATATCCTAGGGAAGAGCAGCCCTCGTTTTCGTATTGATGTGATTGATGATGCCGTGGATGATGTTCTTAATGGTTGGTGTCCCGATTATCCTTATTTTTCATCTGAGAGTGATACCCGATTTGTGCAAGCTATGATAATGAATGGTGCCTGTTTGCACTAATTTGGTTAAGACTCGCATTGTTTGGTGATTCCGATTTGCTTGATGATTCTACATTACTTGTAGACTCGATATTGATTACGAGTTTGAGCTTCATCCCGATCTAACGTGCATCCCGATTCTCGATTTTGATGAGCTTCATTCGATTTTGATGAATCGAATTCGATGTTAACCTTGAAAGCCATATAGACACGAGTCCTTACGCTTGTGCTTCTTTGAATATGGTTTGGGTATTCCCAAGTGTGATGACATCGAGTTGTTGCAACAACCACCCAAGCTTCTTCCCTCCACCGAGCAACCGCCCAAACTAGAGTTGAAATCCCTTCCGAGACCATCCGAGTATGCATTTACGGAGGTGAATGAGCGATTGCAGTCATTGTGGCAAATAATCTTACGCCCGATCAAGAAATAAGTGCTATTAAGCTTATTGAGGGTGAACAAGAAAGCTATTGGGTGGACATTGGCCGACATAGTTGGCATTAGCCCTTCTATGTGCATGCATCGGATTCCCGTTGGAAGAGGACTCTAAGCCGGTGTGAGGCAACCCCAGAGACGCCTTAATCCTCTTATCCTTGATGTGGTGAAGAGAAGGAGGTCACTAAGCTTGCAAGCCGGCATCATCTATCCTATTTCGATAGCGATTAGGTTAGCCCGGTCCGGTGGTTCCCAAGAAGTCCGGAGTTCTTGTGGTAGCCAATCAAAGAATGAGCTCATTCCTACTCGAGTTCGGAATAGTTGGAGAGTTTGCATTGACTATAGAAGACTCAACCAAGCCACTCGCAAAGATCATTACCCTCACCCTTCATTGATCGGATGTTAGAGCGATTGGTGGTAAGTCTCATTCTTTTTGCTTGGATGGCTACTCCTGATACTTCCAGATCCATATTGCTCCCGAGGATCGGAGAAGACGACCTTTACATGCCCCTTTCGGGACATATGCTTACTCGGAGGATGCCTTTTGGCCTCTGCAATGCACCGGCACCTTTCGACGTTGCATGGTGAGTATTTTCTACGAGTTCCTAGAGAGACTCCGCATGGAGGTTTTATGGATGATTTCACCGTATATGGGTCTCGATTTTGATGCATGCTTAGCTAATTTGTCTAGAGTCTTGAATAGGTGCATTGAATCTAATCTTGTCTTGAATTATGAAAAGTGTCACTTTATGGTTGAGTCGAGGTATAGTCTTGGGACACATAGTGTCTAGGAAAGGGATTGAGGTAGACCTCGCTAAGATTGATGTTATTACTTGCTTTGCCTTACCCCCGCTTACGTGCGGGAAGTTCTCTCTTTTCTTGGTCATGCGAGGTTTCTATCGAGCGTTTCATTCGAGATTTCAAAGAAGATCTTGCTCAACCCTTGTCCAACCTTACGCATAAGGACACCGAATTTGTCTTTGATGATGCGTGCAAGGCGGCCTTCGATCACTTGAAGCGTTGCCTTACGCTCGGCCCAGTGATTCAGCCCCTGATTGGCACCTTCCCTTTGAGTTGATGTGCGATGCTTCCAACTATGCGGTTGGTGCTATCTTGGCACACCGGAGTTGATAGAGCTTCCCATGTCATTGCATATGCTTCAAAAACTTTGGATTTTGCTCAGTCTAATTACACCACTACTGAGAAGGAGTTGTTGGCTATTGTATTTGCCTTCGATAAGTTTAGGTCATATCTGCTAGCTAGTAGAGTCATTGTTTTCTCGACCATGCGGACTTTAAAGTTTCTTTTGAAAAAGGAGGATGCTAAGCCACGACTCATCAGGTGGATGTTGTTGCTCCAAGAGTTTGATGTGGAGATTCGAGATAGAAGTGGAGCACAAAGCCGGGTAGTGACCACTTGAGTCGTATCACTCGTTCTCCCTCTCAGCTCTTACTATTCGGGATGATTTCCACATGATGAAGCGGCTTCTATGTACGCAAGTTAAGACCCCATGGTATCTTTGATTTAGTTAACTACTTGGTAGCTGGTGTTTTTCTATTAGACTTCCACTAGAGGCCCAAACCCTTAAATTGAAAAGTGAGTCTAAATATTATGTTTGGGATGACCCTTATACGTGGAAATTTTGTAGTGACCAAGTAGTTAGGAGATGTGTCTTTACGATCATGAGTTTCACTCTATATTGCATTTTGCTCATGCTTCACTGCTGGTGGTCACTTTGGACCCCAAAGAAATGCTAGGAAGGTGTTAGAATGTGGTTTATTTTGGCCTTCCTTGTTTCATGATGCCCATTTGTTTTGCAAGTCATGTGATAAGCTTTGTCGGAGGGTGGGGAGTATTTCCCGTAGGCATGAGATGCCCCAAAACCCTATATTGTTTTGTGAGATCTTTGATGTTTGGGGTATTGATTTCATGGGTCCATTTCCTGCTTCATATGGTTACACTTACATCTTCTTTGTTTGTTGATTATGTTTCGAAATGGGTTGAGCGAAAGCCACCGGACTAATGATTCTTACGTGGTGGTGGACTTTGTTAGGTCTAACATTTTCTGCGGAGTTTGGCATTCCTAGAGCTATTATCAGTGATCAGGGTTCCCATTTTTGCAATCGAAGCATGGGTGCCTTGTTACGCAAGTATGGAGTGCTACACAAGGTTTCCACATGACATTACCATCCTCGGATAACGGTCAGTTGAAGTCTCAAATAGAGAGATTAAGCAAATCCTTGAGGAAAACCGTCAACTCTACAGGAAAGATTGGAGTAAGCGACCAGATGATGCTTTGTGGGCATATCGCACCGCCTACAAGACTACGATTGGGATGTCTCCTTATCGGATTGTCTTTGGTAAGGCATGTCATCTTCCGGTTGAGTTGGAGCATCAAGCCTATTGGGCTATTAAGCAATGCAACATGGATTTGGCTAAGTCCGGGATGGAGAGGAAGCTGCAGTTTAAGAGTTAGATGAGCTTAGATTGGATGCCTATGAAAGCTCACGGTTGTATAAGGGAAAAGACTAAGGCATTCCATGATAAGCATATTCAGGAAAAGAATTTTCTGTGGGCCGAGAAAGTTCTTCTATTTAATTCTAAATCACAAGTTTATGCACAGGTAAGCTTCGATCTAGATGGGATGGCCCTTTTGTGATCACTAACATATTTCCATTTGGTGCTGTTGAGCTATGTGATCCACCCACGGGAGCGGACTTTTAAGGTCGATGGGCATCGCCTCAAGCCATTTCATGAGGGATCCCCGTGACGGCGAGAGAAGCGTGAGATTCTCCTCATTGATGCCACTTATCCTCCATAAACCCTTGGGGAGTATTCTTCTTTCTTCTCCCTCCTTCTCTTTTATTTGTTTTCCTTTTCTACTTTGCTTTTTGAAAATAAATACATTATTTCTTTTCTAATGATTGCTACATATTATGAACTAGGACATTTTGGTTTTAATGGATCATTACGTTTGAGTACGGAACTCTTGACTCTTCGATTACAAGTCTTGGTAGTTGATTTGATGTTGTTGATTACCTAAGTTGGTATTGACCTTGTGAGGTTTTGGGCCTGCATGAATGGAATTCATCTTTTGCCATTCTTTCTTTCATGTGTGCATCTCTCATGATTTGTGTTCTCTAGAACTTGCTCCTTTTCTTTTGAAACTACATTTTTCACTTACGTGCATAAGTATGATGGAAGCTTGTTTTCTTTCTTTTATTCTCCTCACTTTGGCCAAATAGCTTTCCCTTGCATTATGATTCCCTTGCTAGCCCCTTTGTGCCTTTTGACCCGTTCTTTTCTAAGCCACATTACAAACCTAAGCGTAAAACCATTTTATTCCGCACCTTGAAGATTTATTGAGCATTGGTTTCAACTTGTTTTGTGTTTAAGTGTGGGGTTGCTCGGGAGTGCAACGGTTTAAGTGTGGGGGAGATATTTGATTTTGACATTATGATTACATTATGATAATGAAAGGAAAGAAAGAAAAGAAAAGAGAAAAAAAACAAAAAAAAAAAAAAAAAAAGAAAGAAAAGTAAAAAAAGAAAAAAAAAAGAAAAGAAAAAAAAAGAAAAGAAAAGAAAAGAAAATACATAGAAAGGAATCTATTTATAGTAGAATAAAAGTTTCATACATAGAGAATGATTGTGTTAATCAGTGGCTCTTCCTTTTGATTTCTTTGGTGCTTAGCCTCTTATTCCATACTATTACCTACCTTCACCCTTAGCCCCGTTACAACCTTTAATAACAAGCTCTCTTGATTTGTGCATGTATGTGTTATGAGTAGTGGAGACGTAGAAGTTGAGCAAGCTTATGGTAGAACAAATTTCTTGAGTAGAATTTGAGCGATACACTTATTTACCTTAAACACTTGAGAGACTGATTGATCAGGCGCATCATTTGAGAGACCATCTTTTGTGATTAGCATCATTGATTGACACTACCATGAATTGTAATTTGAGATGAAGGGATTTTGGTCTCGAATGATTGGTCTTTTGAAGCTTTGTGTCCCTTGATTTAATTTTTGCATTGTTAGCAATTATTAGTAAAGAAGAGCTTTTCCTTTAGGTCTTTCTCTTTGAATTTTGCTCAGGAGTGCAAAAAGATAAGTGTGGGGGAATTTGATAATTGAATATTTTATACACTTATTTTTATCTCTTGAATAATAATTTAGGACCCTTTAGTTAATAAATAATGGCTCTTATGTTTATTTGGGCCTTCCTTGGGCCTTTTATTGCATTTTAGCCATTTTTAATAATAAAATTCCAGTTTTGTATTTGCTTCACTATTTCTACCATAACTCTTGAAACAGACATCGGATTTGCCTCATTTTTGTCTCATATTTCAGATGATTCAGAGAGCTACAATTGTTATGAAGACATCAAGAGCAAATTCGGTCAAGAAGGCGGTCAATTTTGGAGCCAAAGTCGGATGTACAATTCTGGATTTATTTTGCCCCATTTATCATTCCGTTTCACTATTGTTATTAAACAAGCCCGCTTGCAAATTCGTTGGGAAACGACCTGGGTTCCCTAATTCGCAAATTAATTCGAACTTGGTTTATTTTGGGAGACACGACAAATAATCTTTCCACACCATTAGTGTGGTTATCTTGGCATCATAGATCTTCAAGGTGACCAGCTTGAAAGGTTCTCTCTTCATCTCCTTCCAACTCATCACAGGCATCTACTATATCATGGTTGCTCTTAGTCACTTGACTACTAGCTTGTTCACCTCAACTTCAATTTTTTCGGACATCTCGGGTGAGGCTTAATCAACAAGGCCTTAACTTTAGCATCAAAGTCGGAGGCATAGATGACTGAGGAGGATGAGCAGATTGAGCCTCTTGTGCTCTAACATGTGAAGCTCTTGATCTAGAGCGAATCTTGATTGCCTAAGATCCTTCTCAAGTTGATCCTCATGAAATTAGATTGTTGCATCCCAATAGCGGGGAAATTTATCTTCAGCGTCTCGAGTGTGTCCTACATATTAGACTTTATGATAAAGAGAATGACGGATACAGAAGTAAAGGAATGTATGAAGGATTTCTTGAAAGAGAAGTAAACTTGGCCATTTCCTGGAAAAGCCTTGTGACCAATATTAATAGGCTCTTTGTTAATGATGGCGGCAAAGAGAGGTAATCGCTAATTCCGTGAAATGGGTATAATTGCCTCCCTTTTTGTAATAGATTGCTAGAGTAAATATAACATACAACTTTATGAATAGAGTAGCATGGAAACAAGATTGAAAGAAAAGAGTAGCGGATTGATCATAGGAACAAGTTCATTTGCTTTAAGAATTTGAAAAATTTCTTGATTCTTGAAGTCGATGGTAGGAGCGAGGAAAAGGATTTTCGAATTTCAAAATTGAATTAATGACGAAGCAAAAATAGTGATTTTGACTCCCTCACATATGTGGAAATTCTTTCTTCAACCTAAGTTTCCCTCAGAATCCTCTAAACTATCCCAAAACATGTTGAAATAGAAAAGTTTGACAATGTTTGGAGTATAGGGAGCGAAATTGAAATAGAGACTCAAATTGTTTAAGCCAAGGGAAGAGATCATGTGCACTCATCTTAGCTTACAAGTTGTGGTGCAACAGGCAACAATCTTTCTTATGAAAGATTCCTTGAATTTAACGTGATCATTCTCTAGTACATACGAGTATTACAAAAATCCTTCAGAGACTTTGAGTGATTGTAAATCTCATTAATATGGCACTTAAGATACCTTTGAGCTTGATTAACCTGGTGCTCTTGAAGGTGAAGGTCCTTGTGAGCGATTGAGATCCCCCTTTGGATTTCTTACTTGTTTAGACTTCAGAGGACTCGACCCTTGTCAGGAAGAGGTTCTCTTCCTCTTAGTTGGCTTAGAAGCCTCTGGTTTCGTTGCTTCCTTTTTCCCTTGTCTGTAATCCGTCTTGTGTTTGTGAGTTCTTTGGAAGTTCTTCAATGACCACCCTCTTAGGTCTGGGAAGTCTTAGGCGTATGAGACTCATTCAAAGGAATTCAAGGTATACTCTTATCGATTCATATTTAAACATTAGGGATTGTGCTTTACTCTCACAGGTCATTTGGAGAGGTGGAGGAGAAGGTGAGCGTAAACCTCTTATTTTGATTTTGAGCCCAGGTGAAGTAAGAAGAAAAAGACGATGGAGGCCATTCGGCTTAATTTGGGGAGTCGAATAAAAGAGAAGAAGATGAAGGTTCGGGAAAACTAAAGGGCAAAACTTGAGTTTAGAAAGAAAGTGAAGAAGAGCGAGACAATACACCCATATATATAGGCATTGACAAACTTGAGTTTACACTAAGCCATTCGAGTTTGCATAAATGCAAGCTCACAGCGAGATTTCAAGGATGTAGATGTGAACCCTTGAACTTCATGACAAACTTGAGTTGATTAATGGAAAACTGGAGTTCACAATTCTTCTTGGCGGAGTTGGTTGCTCACAATCGATGGAAACTCGAGTTTCCGGCCAATGACTTCCAGTTTTGGCCTCTTCCTAAACCCGGACAAAGCTCCCGGCCCGACAAACCCAGGGTTTGGTTTTCAAACTTGGTTGCTTCTCTGACAACAAACATCGATAACTCAATCGTCTTGCAAAAGCCACAACTAAACACTCGAATGCTTAAGTTAGTATCTAATAATCATCAAAACCATAACTAACATTGAGTAGTGAAATACTTACAACTCATTGGGATTTACCATTCCAATTCTCTTCTTATGAAGATTAAATTGCTCCTTAGCCAATGGTTTGGTGAAGATGTCATCACGTGAAGATAATTTGGAATGAACATGACCTTGACATCTTTCTTTTGCACATGATCTCTGCAGTAAAATGATGTCTCACACAATCAATATGCTTAGTTCTTGTCGTTGGACTAGATTCTTTGCCAAGCTTATTGCTAGTGTTGTCACATAAAATTGGGATCTCCTTCAAGTGATTCCCAAATCGAGGAATTCTTGCTTGAGCCACGGGACTTGAAACACAGCAACTAGATGCAGCAATGTACTCGGCTTGATTGATGACACGAGAGTGGTTGTTTGCTTCTTGCTAAACCGGGAGAAAAGTGAGCCACCAAGGAATTTACATTGGCCACTTGTACTCTTTCTATCCGTCTTGTACCATGGCATGATCTGAATCTGAATAAGCCACGGATCTCCGAGTTGACCTTTAAAACCACAATCCAGGTTCTTTGTGTCGGCAAGGTATCTCAAAAAAGATCCTCTTTACATTTTCAGCATGAGACTCCTTGGGAGAAGGCGGACCTTGCACACATTCTCACCTTTGGAGTGGATGTTTGGGAAACTAGTAGTAAGGTAGAGCATTGATCTAATCATTCCTCCATATCTTGTGATATTGAAGTTCTTGCCCTTCTCATCAGCATCAATGAAGTGGTTGAGCTCATTAAAAAGTCGGCTCCATTGCATTCATCCATCCCAAACTAGGGAACTTAAGGATGAAGCTTACAAACCAAAATAAATTGCATACGTGTCCTAAACATATGCTAAGAAAAGATCAAGTTTTAAGATTTTGTGTGAAAGGTGCACATCATGGCCGATACAATGCTATAGCATCGGGACAGCCTCATCAAAGTGCAATACAACGTATCCTTAAGGCTATAGCGAGTAAGTGAAGCAACATTTGTTACGATCTTTTGTCAAGGTTGTTTTAGGAAATATAGTGTAGGTCGTTGGTGACAGTTAGATTGCTAACGTGTTGGAATAGAAGATTCGGAGAGTCGAAACTAAGATTTGAAAAATCCCTTGAGGATCAGTAGAATCAATCTACCAAGATCACGATTAGACCACGACAGATTTTGAAAGGCCTAGTTCAGCGGGACGTACGCAGCAAGTAGACACGATTATATAAGAAACAATGGCAAACCCTAAAAGGGGTCGAAGTCATCGAGAGTCAAGGACAATTCTCATATGGCGGACTCGAAAGAAGAGTGACGAAGTTACAAGGCATGAGAACTCTAAGAGAACCCAGCATCCTTCCTTGTAGTGAAACGGAGATAAGAAGACGTGGGTTTGTGACGTGTGAGGGCTTCTTCCACATCGTTAGAACGTCCATCAAGCTTTCTTTTCTTCTTTAATTAATTATAGTTAATCTTTTGATCATGGGCTATTCTGCTGTACTCTGTTTAGTGATTCCCTCATTAGTCATGAACTAAACTTTCTGTGGCTGAGCGAGGATGATTTCCTAAGTTTAGAATGAACCTAGTTGCTAGTTCTTAATTCAATACATTCAGTTTGCTTATCAGTAATTTAATTTCGCGCGTGTTATTTCGAGAGACCAAAAGGGTATTTACTCTTAATTTTTGTCGATTAGCGAGAGCTAAGGGCTACACCGGTGGTCTCGGCTTATTAAGAGGAAGTTAGGGCTAGACATCGAGAAACAGTGATTGCTAGGTAGGTGGTGCAAAGGCTTGACCTATTATGGTAGGCTTCGAAAATGGGTCTACTACTCAAGACCATAACACCTTGATTTGTAATGATAACCTAACTTGAAAATCGCCATAGACATATGGGAGAAGTAAGTTAGGATTATACATATCGAACACGAGAGCTTCGGTAGATTAAATTGGTGGGTTAACTAAATAACATTGTAAATGGTGTTTAAGTTGTAGCATTGCGGGAGGCATGCACAGCATGGATGCTATAGCAATGTGTGTAGGCAAGCCCAGGGGATTGATATGCTTAGGAAGGACTCTGTGCTCAACCTTTCTTTTTGCGATATCTTCTTCGACTACGATCATTTGTCTATTTTCTTATTCCTAGAGACTTGGGAATAAGCATGTATCAGGCATACAACTAGACCCTGTTCAGGAAGTACGATATTAAATTGGAAATAAAACATTGATATCTTATGAGTATTTTGACCAAGAGCTCAAGGTTGTAGGAATAAAAGTGGTAGTGCAGAAGGGCACAAAAATACTTATATGGTGTTAAACGGTTGGTAAAATGTCATGGAGCTATGTCCTAAGGTTTGGGACAATTAGATGAGCATAAATATGCTAAAATAAATATGCACATAAAATTTCTGGATGATGAAATCTCTTCGTTTTTGAAGAGGAAAAAGCCGGTGTAATTATTACATTGGGACACGTGTCACTGCAGGATTGGAAAGCAAAAAGTAAGTAATGATTACAGGGGTAGAAAAGTCAAATCCTTACCCCTTAAGCATTGAATTTCGTCCAAACAGGAGAGAGAAAGAAAAATCAGATGATTTTATCCATACTCGAGTCCAAACACAAAATGCGGGTCCAGGGTTGTAACCGGTAGAAAGGGGATCGATAAGGACCAGTTAGGGCCTTCTTTTGGACTGAATAACATAAATGTGGGGCCATATTGGGAATTTAAGGAGACTCCATATATGTATGCCCATTCAAGAGAAAATATCTGAAAAGTTGAAGAGAAGTACAAAAAGAAGCAACTTTGTACCCGGTGGGGATCGGTTGGTCAAAACTGGACTGATAAAGTGAGAAAAAGGGGAGTAATTATAGGGGAGAAGATTTTTGGGCCCCATTAGGCGCCACATAACCCCCTTAATAATTAAAGTTCTCCTAAACTAAGGGAGCACGAAATTTTCAGAAGAGAGAGAGTGTGTGTGTGTTCAGAAAACCTCCATAGCCAAGAACAAGAACCAATCATCAAGAACACCAAGCCGTATCTCCGATTTCAGGTAAACACCGAAAACTCAACTCTTTGAAGTTCAAGTTGAGATTTTCGTGCATAAGGCTCGGGCTTGGTGTTGGGGTTGGATTTTAAATTTTTAAGGTCCCCAATGGTTCTGGAATGTTTTTTTTATGGGTTATAGTCATGGTTTAAGTTTCCGAATTTGAAAACACCGAAAAAGTCCTAAAACTAAGCTTACTAGTGATTCTGGAAATTCTGGCAGGGGTGTTTCAACTTGGTCTTAAAAATAGTAAATGAAGTCTTTTTTAAGCCTAAATATTACATGAAGAAACTAGACATCTGGGGAATTATTTTTATATATAATATGATGATTTTGGACAAATATACCGGGTGAAATAAATTTTTGAAAAAGGGTCTGGAAACAGGGAGCGAATCGGACCAGAGATCGAAATTTGAGATCCACGCTACCATAAGTGTACTTATGATTTCTTTGATTATTTTTAATGGAAACTAGACATTGTAAAGGTTCGGATGGCGTTGGTTTCATGTTAATATGATATTTTTGAAATTTATTAGAAATGTTACAAGTTGGACCAGAAATCCTAGATTTTCTGGAAGTTCAAGAGGGGCTCGGATTTTTATGAAAATTGTAAGGGTATTTTTCGATAGGTCGGGGCTGTCTAGTGTAGGCGGCTTTACGGGTCGTGACTCCGATAAGTCGAGGCTTGCCTTGATAAGGCACTGGCGGCACGTGGTAGTCGGTGTTGTGTATATTCTGTTTGCATATATGGTATGTTTGGAATCTTCTTGTATCTCGTATTTTATTTGACATGGTTACTGCGCATACACTTTACACATTTAGTATTTGAGTCTGAAGGTTTCTCTGGAGGCCAACAATGGACTCCGAAGCTTTTGTTGATACGAGAGGGATGTTCGTGGTGATAAAGGCCTTTTTGGAAAGGTAGGCATAGCGATCGGTGAAGGATAGGGAATGCCCTATTGTACTTTGTACTTATATTTTGACGATGATTGTATATTTCTTGGTGTTTAATTTTGGATAATTGTACCCTTAACCCTCCGGGGACTTTTACTTCTGTTTATTTTACTTTTACCAGTACAATAGTTGTCCAAACCGGTCATATGCTCTGTTGCGCGTACTCTGATAGATAATCAAAATGGATTAATAACGAAGGAAAGGTAATTTATAAAAGGAATCCCTCTAACCTGCCACCCGAAAGGCAAGGTTGGTAGGGGTGTAACGAGACCACGGTGCCTCCGCCTCCAAATCCAGACTGAACAAAGCCATCATGGAATTCGGGATCCCAGACTTAAACAAGTTGAATTCGGCTATCACACCCCCAGCCTTTAATGCAGGGCATTTTGTGATTAAAGGTGTCCTGATTCAAATGCTTAATGCAGCTGGACAATTCGGAGGACTCCCTTCTGAAGACCCTCATCTGCACCTCAAATCTTTCATAGAGGTGTGCAACTTATTCGTCATTTCAGAGTCACGCCGATGCCTTTTGAATTAAATTGTTCCCATTCTCCCTTGGGACAAAGCTCGAACGTGGCTTAACAATCGCCGACCAATTCAATCACCTCTGGAATGACCTAGGGAGTAAATTCCTACTCAAATTCTTCCCACCGACTAAGAACACCCAGCTCATAGGGAATATCACCAATTTCCAACAAAAGTAAGGTGAATCTACGGATGAAGCTTGGGACGGAGTTTAAAGACCTACTCGGAAGATGCCCACAACACGAATTGTGTGAATGAGTTCAGCTAGAAAAATTCTACGAGAGGTCTCGATGGGCAAACATTATGAAGAGGCTCATGAATTATTAGAGAGCATGGCCATGAACAGCCATCAGTGGCAAGCAAACAGAGCCACACCCTCCAAAACTGTTGTTGGAATACAAGAATTAGATGCTATGACTGCTCTCACGGCTCAAGTATCATCTCTTACCAACATGGTAAAAGGACTGACCCTTCCTTCAAGCAACACATCACTGCCACCATCTCAGGTAGCTTGTGTCTACTATGGCGGAGAACACCCCTACTCTTAGTGCTCTGCCAACCCCGAATCGAGTCAACTATGTCAACAATTTTAACGAGGCGGTACCACTAACAACCCGTACTCTAACACGTACAACCTCGGATGGAGACAGCATCCCAATTTCTCGTGGAGCCCTCAAGGTCATCAAACAGAAGGACAATCATCTGGCCCACCATACTCGAACAGACCATCAAACCCCCCAAGGTTTACCCAACAAGCACGACAGCAGGGCAGTGATTCAGAACCGCAACACTCTATGTTAACCCTTATGAAAGATTACATGGCAAAGAACGACGCAATTATTCAAAGTCAGCAAGTAACCCTTCGAAACCTTGAAAACCAAGTTGGACAACTGGCAACTTCCCTCAACAAGAGGCCCTCAGGATCTCTGCCGAGTGACACTGAAGTCCCCAGGATCCAAGGAAAGGAGGAAGTCAAGCTAATAGAGCTCTAAAGCGGCAAGAGCACGGAGCCCATGAGGGTAGCATAGCGACCTATTGATGATGCTAATCCAAAATTTGGGCAATTAAAGAAAGGAAAGAGAGTTCCAAACAACTCCTTGACGAAGAGCGTGCACTCGGTGCCATTGCGGGCGGCGGGATATTGGTGCTATGGCATTGCCTCCATTCGTCGCACTAGAGGATCACTTGCAACATTCAAAAAGAATGCTAAAGCATCATCATCTCAACAGAATCATGATTTAGGATCATCTCGGGTGTTAAAGCAACCTCCTCCTTTCCCACAAAGACTACAAAAGCATAGCCGGAGAAGCAATTTCGGAAATTCCTTGACATGCCACGACAATTGCATATCAATATCCCTATGGTAGAAGCATTGGAACAGCTGCCTAGCTATGTGAAGTTCATGAAAGACATTTTGTCCAAGAAGTGAAGATTGGAAGAATTCGAGGCGATAGCATTGACCTAAGGCTGCGGTGCCACTACTAACAAATCAGCTACCACCAAAATTAAAAGACCTAGCGACTTCACAATCCCTTGTGCAATTGGACCTCAATACTTAGGGAAAGCACTATGCGACCTCGGAGCCGTATTAATCTAATGCCCATGTCTATTTTCAAAAGACTAGCGATCGGAGAAGCAAGGCCCATAACGATTACATTACGGTTAGTCAATCGCTCCATTGTCCTACCGGAAGGAAAATAGAAGATGTCTAGGTTAAAGTTGATAAGTTCATCCTTCCAGTGGATTTCCTTATTCTTGACTTGAAGCGAGATCACGAAGTCCCAATCATTCAGGAAGACCCTTCATGGCAACTGGAAGAACTCTAATTAATGTGGAAAAAGGAGAACTCACCATGCGAGTCAATGATGACCATGTGACTTTCTCAATTCTAAAGACAGTGCGGTTCGCGAGACCTAGGCGAGGAATGTCTACCCTCGGGGATGATCGACATGGGAGTGAAGGAGTAGGCGGTACTCCTACACTATCAAAACACTAAAATGCTATAGCAAAGTCGGGCTTAAGACTCTAAAACAAGTGCTATTGGGAAGCAACCCAAATTCGCATTTATTTCACTATTTTCGAAGATTAGTTGTACCATCAGGAAAACATATATGCGAGAGCCTACTCGGCTTCACAATCCTCAGCGATTAGGAAAACTAGTGATTATTGTCATTGGCCACTTTCAAGACATTATCTGTATCCTTCGGCATTGCAACCTCTTCGAGCATTCACAAGGCACACCCAATCTATTCACATCCTAGCCTTAGGGTGTTCCAGGATAATGCACTGTAATCCATCATCCATTAACCGTGGGCCTCGGCCGACCTATGAACATATCGGTCTCACGAGGACTTAGGGCTTTACATATCAAAACTTTGGCAATCTAAGGACATACAAGTCCACTAGGTTTATTTTCCCACCGTTCATTCTCATCATGAATGTACTTAACTTTCCCTTTTCAAATTCATTGCCGGAATTTGATTCAAACCCTGATTTCCATATCAGGAGCTCTAGGATTACCAAAAGATCCTATACTTCATGTCATCCTCTATCTCAAGGCTAAAATTATCTGAGCTCAACCCTCTTCCTTAAGGTATTTGTCCTTTCTGCTCCGTTTCTCGTGACTATGTAATCAAATATCAGTATATATTTCTGTTGCCACCAAAATTACTTCTCTGATACCACAAATAGTAACACCCCCAGGGCTGTCGACATTCTTTACCTTAATCCTACGCAGTAGTGTGGCAAAATCAAAAATAGTTCGTTATACTGATAAAGTGGAAATTAAATTATGATTACATAACAGGGGTAATCCCAGGGTTTACACCCCTTACAGACATTCATATTTGAGTAAATACCCTTTTTGGTCCACTGAAATAACACGCTACTCATTTTGGTCCCTGAGTAAAAAAATGTCTTTTTAGTCCTTAAACAGTAAAAAAGGTCTCTTTTAGTCCTTTTAGTCATTTTTGTGGGCATTTTAATCCTCACAAATTCCCAAAAATCATTTTTAGTCCCTAAAAAGGACCGAAATGTCATTTTTTTTACTTAGGGACCAAAATGGGTAGAGCGTGTTTTCCGAGGACCTAAAAGGGTATTTACTCTTCATATTTATTATAGACAGTGTAAACTAAAAACAGACTAAACACTGTCGTCCCTCAGTTCTTCAGCTATCCTTCTATTGGGCTGCCTTAAAGCAACGATCCCTCCTTGAACCTTGTACAACACTTCTCTCCTGTGCTCACATGTTTATTGGTTGATAGTTGAGGATGAGATTCTGAGGAATCCCAATAGCAGAAAATACCAATACAGTACATGCAAGATAAATGCTAATGTATGATATACTTGCCTTGCACAAGCTCATGTTAACATAATTACATATCTGCATGCTCAATGCTTCATGCATCATACTTATGCCCATAGCATAATTATAAGTAGAACTTCAATAATTCAAGTATGTTAAACATAGCAAGAAAGTATAGCAATCAAAAATATACATACAAGCAATAATATCAAATACATGCAAGTAAGGTAAGCCCACTACCTTTTAAGGACTATTGTCCTTACACAGGTTCCTCTTTCGCTAACCGTCAAGGTTGCTTGAAGTTCTTTCATTCTCCTTGTGGCCCTAAGGACATAACCATACCTTTAGCACCAAGGAAAATGAATTTTTATTTACATTTTTAGTAAATACCCTTTTGGGTCCCTGGAATAACACGCGCTACCCATTTTGGTCCCTGAGTAAAAAAATGTCATTTTGGTCCTTTTTAGGGACTAAAAACTATTTTTGGGAATTTTTGAGGGATTAAAATGCCCACAAAAATGACTAAAAGGACTAAAAGGGACATTTTTTTTTGTTTAAGGACGAAAAATGACATTTTTTTACTCGGGGACTAAAATGGGTAGTGCGTGTTATTTTAGGGACCAAAAATGGTATTTACTCTTACATTTTAACCCTTATTTCATTAGGGTTTAATTAAGTAACTTTAACTTGTTACTTTCAGCCTTTATCTTTGATTGTCCTTAAAAGTCCAGAAACTTCAACTATTTTTAATTAATTCCAAAAAAATCCTTTTAAGGTTACGTCAACTCTCACACGTTTTTAGAGAAGTCCAATTTCATATAAAAATACTTTCAAAGGTCAGGACTTGTCAAATAATTCCAAGGTTTGACATTTCCACTGATTGTCCTGTTAAGCTTCCAGAATTCATAGCTTATATTTAAAAATTCATATATGGAGTTCGTCCAGAAACTTCAACTATTTTTAATTAATTCCAAAAAAATCCTTTTAAGGTTACGTCAACTCTCACACGTTTTTAGAGAAGTCCAATTTCATATAAAAATACTTTCAAAGGTCAGGACTTGTCAAATAATTCCAAGGTTTGACATTTCCACTGATTGTCCTGTTAAGCTTCCAGAATTCATAGCTTATATTTAAAAATTCATATAGAGTAAATACCCTTTTTGGTCCCCTGGAAAACACATTTGACCCTTTTTCGTCCCGAGTAAAAGAAATGTCATTTTGGTCCTTTTTAGGGACTAAAAAGAACCTTTTGGGAATTTCGAGGATTAAAATGTGCAAAAAAATGATCAAAAGGACTAAAAGGGACCTTATTTTTCCATTTTAGGGACTAAAAGTGACTTATTTTTTTTCGGGGACCAAAAAGGGCATCCATGTTTTTCCAGGGGACCAAAAGGGTATTTACTCATTCATGTATGGAGTTCTAGATGTCCAATTTAGGTGGTTCAAAAACCTATGAACTCCTTGTTAAGTATATTTTTTGAAATTGTTTTCTAATATTTAATCTCACGTAAATCATTTCCAGTTCCCAAAAACGTCCAGACTATCCAGATTTGTTTCCAAAACTCAGGGTCATTTTGTACAATTTATTTCTCTCTGACCAGAGCTTATAAAAATAAAAAATATCCACCAATTTAAAGATATGCATGTACTATATCTTCTGGAGTATTTTCAGAATTTTTGAATAACATTTACCGAATGAAACCACGCTCACAATCCTTCTGTTTCAGTGGTTCAAAACTGGCAGATTTGCCTTTTCCTTTGAACTCATTATTTTATGCATAAAACCACCTTCAAAAAATTCATTAAAAAAAATTTCCCACACAATTATTCATAAGGAAAACGATGGTGGTCTCACAGTTTCTAGATTCCAACGTTTTATTTGAGTTTACCAAAGATTTCCAGATCTGGGTTTTAACCAAAAATGCAAGAACTTGAAGAAGATGAAGGATGCTCTTACCACTATGACTTGCTATTGAGCTGGTGATCAACTATACCACACTTGTCCTTCAGCCAATCCTTGAAAAGTCACATGCATGTAAGTTTCCATTCATCCAAATAGACATGCATGGAAAGAAAATATCCAAACCAAGTTTCAAATTCTCACCTTTTTCTTCTTGCTTATCAAAGTGTGATGATTCTCTTGTGTGTGAGGGTTGATGATGGTGAAAAGGAGGAGGGGAGAGGTGTTGGAAATTATGCCCTAGGGGAAAGTCATTGTACTTATCAACGATCCTCATATGAATTGCGTACTCACAATGTCTTGCTAGAGGTCGCTTGCGACTTGTGGGCTGGTACAATATTGGCCCGCTGTCAATCTCATATGGGCCTACAGGGTCGCACACAAGAATGGCCCAACACGAGCAAGAGTGTCCAGATTCATTGAATCTTAAATATGTTTAAGATTTAATGAATACTTATTTAATCTAGGATGTGTGTGTGTGTGTGTGTGTGTGTGTGTATACATATATAAATATACTAAATTCTAAAATAATAATGATATTATTTATTGATAATAATATTATTATATATAGTATTTAATTTATTTGATAAATTAAAGAGTAAATACCCATTTTGGTCCCTAAAATAACACGCGCTACCCATTTTGGTCCCTGAGTAAAAAAAAATGTCATTTTTAGTCCTTAAACAGTAAAAAAAAAAAGGTCCCTTTTAGTCCTTTTAGTTATTTTTTGTAGGCATTTTAATCCCTCACAAATTCCCAAAAAATCATTTTTAGTCCCTAAAAAGGACCGAAGTGACATTTTTTTTTACTCAGGGACCAAAATGGGCAGAGCGTGTTTTTCCAGGGACCTAAAAGGGTATTTACTCTAAATTAAATAACTATAATAAATTGAGATATTCTCTCAGATTTAATTTTCGAATAAATATATTGCATATCAGATTTAATTTGAACTGAGATATCGGATCTCATTTTAAATTAAATATAGCGATATCATATCTTGATTAAATTTATAAATATAAATTAAATCAGAAGGCTTTTAATTCTGATTAAATAAATAGATTTGATTAGATCTATCAGATATATTTAATTAATATATATTTTTAATCCAGATTCAAAATTTTTTTTGAATATAATACGCCTGGTAGGTTTAGAAAAACCTACGGGACTTTTAGTCGAGCGTATTAGAAAGCCGCGAAAAACCCTAGAGAGAAAAAGAGAGAGACACAAGAATACTAAGGCGCTAGCACGCTGCCATCAGTGTTGAAGGCCGTTCGTGTGGATACCGGTAGAGGGAGAGGACACGCGTAGTCTGCTCCTGTCTGATCGAACAAGAAGGCGTTAGCCCACGTGATCAAGAAGCACAAAAATGATGCATTCTCGTTCAACGCGTACGACGTCTGTAGCGCTTGAGGTTCCAGGCACAAACGCCAACGGAGCGTTGAACCCTTCGCATAGGTATGATTTGGAAACCCTAAATCCATATTTAAACGCTATTGAGCGATCCGCCTAAGGGATTCGTTAAAAAAAAATTATTCCGCTGCGTGTACGGATCCCAACAGTGACATCAGAGCCAACTCAACGTGCGTTTAAATCAGGTTTTACATATGCTTTATATATGTGATATATATGCTTTAAACTGAATCTTGCATGCTTAAAATCAAAATATATGATAAACCGATTTTGAAGCATTCATCTTTTATCCAAAAAGATCATCCTTTTTCGAAAAGTTCGCGTTATGAATACGGTAGTTTGCCCTAGGGTTAGGTTCGGATTCTGTGGCTTTTTCGATCACGTTCTGAAAGGTTTAGATCGAAGATCATGCTAAAGTCGCGCAATCTGATTGGGGTCGAATACGTTCAAGCACGATCACGTTCTGAAAGGTTCAGATTCGTTGATCATGCATGGATTCTGATTGGGGTCGAAATGTTCGGAGTCATTGGGGACGTTAGGGTTCGTCCTTCAACTGCATTTGTATTTCTGAACTATCCAGATTTAACGATGGTCAGGTTCGACTTGATCACGTTCGGACGTTCAAGATCATACACGTTAAGGACGACTCTCATTCGTGCGACCATACTCGAACAGCGAATCTGGGGTTTTAAATTTTGGAAATTATTTTTGAAAAATCACATTTTTTTGGGAAATTATTTTCGAAAACAAGAAGTTATTTTGAAAATTTTTCTAACGGGGGCGCTGCCCCTTGACCCCTCCCGCTAATCGGCTGATTGTCAGTAGCGTGAGAATTTAAGTCATGATTATAAATTAAAGAATTTATATCATGATAAGATTAACCATAATATTTTATTGCATAACTGTATGAGTTAAATATATGGTGTGATTTAACTTGTTTGGGTATGGTGGACAAGATGGCTCTAGAATTTACAAGTATTGTATTATTTAAATATGGCCTGCGAGTCATGCCTATCTCTAAATATTCTCTATGTAAATTATCATCTCATCTCACTCCCCTCGTATGTTGAAACGAGGTTTCTCATATGTATTTTCCTTTAATTTTATCTAGAGAAGTCCTCATGGGCTTGAGAGGATTCTAGGTTAGATGAGCCATGTTGTGTGACAGTCCTTAATTGTGTTTTGGTTTTGATCAATGCATGATTTAATTTAGAAATTGTATGAGATACAATAGGGATTGCACTCATATAATTGATAGGATTAATTAGATTAAATTAAATAATACCCTCTAAATAAAGTCTTAAGCCATAATGCCGTCAATTAATGAATACTTGTCATAACCTAGATCACCCATTTGTATGTTCCACCAAAGTGGATGCATCTGAGTTATCTTGGTGAGACGAGAGTGAGTAATGGTGATACTCAATATTCATTATTTGTCTTGACTTAATTGAGATCATCAAAACGGTTTTGGATCTCAAGGCATTAAACGAGATTAAACGTGCCGATCATATGATGATTGAATCCCATAAAGATCTAAGAATTACATGTGATGTAATTGGAAAATGGTTTGCCTACCTAAATAACTTAAATTTAAGCATCCTGCCAAAGCGGACTTAATTTTAAGCCAAATATGGGTCTTAGCCCACTAATTACAATGAGGGTTGTTAATTCAGTGGGAGATTATTAACTAACTTTGCATATCTTTTAATTGTAGAATCATTACGCATAGTAACACCGCAACGCTATCACTGCGATCTATCCTTGAGAAGGATAAACTTAATGGGACAAACTTTCTTGACTGGTTTAGAAACTTGAGAATTGTTCTCAAGCAGGAAAGAAAGATTTATGTCCTTGATCAACCCATTCATGACCAGCCTGCGGCTGATGTTCCAAGAGCTAAGCAAGATGCTTACACAAAGCATATTGATGACTCTGTGGATGTAGGATGCCTGATGCTTGCCACTATGGTTCCAGAGCTCCAAAGAGATCTGGAACATATGGAGGCTTTTGGGATGCTTGTTCATCTCAAGGAAATGTTCCAGCAACAAGCAAGGCAAGAGAGGTATCAGACCACGAAGGCCTTACATTCCTACAAGATGGCTGAGGGTGCATCAGTTAGTCCTCATGTTATGAAGATGAAGGGCTACATTGATCACCATGAAAGGCTTGGATTTCCCATGAGCCAGGAGTTAGCTACAGATTTGATCTTGAACTCACTCCCGGATAGTTATGACCAGTTTGTCATGAACTATAACATGAACAACAAGGAGAAATCAATCTCTGAACTGCATGGTATGCTCAAAACAGCTGAGCAGAACATTAAGAAGAAGCCCAGTACTGTTTTAATGGTTCAGAAAGGAAAGGGTATGAAAAAGAAAGGCAAGGGCAATAGAAAGGGTAAGGGCTCAGCTGGTAAGACCACTGAGTCAAACAAGCCCGAATCTAAGCCTGCAGCCTGGAAGGCAAAGCCTCCAAAGGATGGAGTCTGCCACTTCTGCAATGAACCTGGTCATTGGAAGAGGAATTGCAAACTCTATCAAGAAGATTTGAAAAAGAATAAGAAGGATGGCAAGGCTATCGCTTCAGGTATCTTTGTCATAGATATTCATTTTTCTACTTCCTCTACATGGGTATTAGATACTGCATGTGGTTCTCACATTTGTCTAAATGTGCAGGGTCTAAAGGACAGTAGAAGATTGAAGAAGGGCAAAGTAAACCTACGAGTTGGAAACTGAGCAAGAGTTGCTGCTTTAGCTGTAGGCACTTATGAATTAATTCTGCCCAGTGGGCTTTTGTTATTGTTGAACAATTGCTTTTATGTTCCTTCTTTGAGTAGCAACATTATTTCGCTTTCTTATATGGATAAGGAAGGTTTTACTTTCATTACTAGGAACCGTAAATGTTCGATTTATCATAATGATGTTTTTTATGCTCATGGTGATTTGCATGCTGGTCATTATGTACTTAATTTAGAACATCCTAATAATGGAAATATCTATGACATAACTACTAAGAGGATCAAGTCAAATGATTTGAATCCGACCTACCTATGGCATTGTCGTTTAGGCCATATAAATGAGAAACGCATTTCAAAACTCCATAAAGATGGATTTCTTACCTCATTTGATTTTAAATCATTTGATTCATGTGAATCTTGTTTATTAGGAAAGATGACAAAGGCGCCTTTTACTGGGCATAGTGAGAAAGTCACCGATTTATTGGGCCTTATACATGCGATGTGTGTGGACCAATGAATACATCTCGCGAGGAGGTCATTTGTACTTCATTACATTTATAGACAATTTTAGTAGATATGGATATATCTATTTAATGAAACATAAGTCGGAATCTTATGAAATGTTCAAAACATTCCAAAATGAAGTGCAAAATCAACTTGGCAAAACAATTAAGACACTTCGATCTGTGAGTCAAACAGATCTTCCACCTTCTTTTTGGGGCCATGCCCTAGAAACAGCTGCGTTCACACTCAATCGTGTTCCGTCAAAGGCAGTTGAAAAGACACCATATGAGATATGGACTGGGAAGAAGCCCAGTTTGTCATTTCTTAAAATTTGGGGATGTAAGGTTTATGTTAAACAACAATCCTCTGATACATTATCATCCAGATCCTTAAAATACCTTTTTGTGGGGTATCCTAAGGAAACTAAAGGATACTATGTCTACAATCCCACCGATCACAAAGTGTTTGTTATTCGGAATGGTGTCTTTTTGGAAAAAGAGTTTATCTCTAAACGAACCAGTGGGAGTAAGGTGAACCTCGAAGAAGTTCGAGAGTCATAGGACAATGTAGAACCACAGATGGAAACCGGAGAAGACTCGCAACAAGTTGTTGAGCCTACTCATGTAACACAAGACCCACGAAGGTCCGATAAAACACGGCTACAACCTCAGAGATATGGATTTCTGATTACTGGAAGCCGTGATGTTTTGCTCATTGAGCACAATGAGCCAACTACCTATCGCGAGGCCGTGGTGGGACCCAACTCTGAAAGATGGCTTAGTGCCATAAAGTCTGAAATGCAATCCATGTACGACAATGAGGTATGGGCCTTATTCGATCCACCTGAAGGTGTAAAAACCGTTGGGTGCAAGTGGGTTTTCAAAGAGAAAACTGACATGGATGGCAAAGTAAATATCTTTAAGGCACGACTGGTTGCAAAAGGATTCACTCAAACTCATGGTGTGGACTATGATGAAACCTTTTCCCCAGTTGCAATGGCCAAATCAATCAGAATCCTTCTTAATGTGCACATATCATAATCATGCTTGGCTAACTTGATTTTATTCATTCCGTTTTATTTCATAAAGTTTTGCCCAAGCAAATTCATTTTTAAAATAATCTTTATGCTTTAAACACTTTTATCATCTTAAAAAGCATAAGTGATTTCTTCATTCCAATTTCAAGTTCTTTGGAGCAGGGATAACTCCAAACTTCATAACATTTGGTGTCACATTATTATTTGGTATCATTAAAGGGAGCTTCAAATTTTAGTCATGCATGAGCTCTACATTCATATGCGTTTGATATCTTACAAACTTATCTCCTTTATTTGAAGAAAACCCTTTTTAAGCATTCTCATATGCATTCACAATGTTGTATTTGTTTTGATGATGCATTAATATCATATTTTCCTTTCATTATCCCTATTTGAAAATATCATATAGAAAGAGATATTTTGATAGCTGGATGCACAAGCCTTGAGGCAATACGTAAAATTAGGAACTGAGATACCATGTAATGCCACAGTAGAAGTATCACTACGGAATTACATTTGGTATGCACTAACAAATCTCTTTGGCAAAGAAAGTGTTCAATTTGCAGCAAGAGATTCTGTTATGTGCTAGGACATTCCTCAACATACTACAATGAGAAATTATCAAATTGAGGAATAATGCTTCGACGTTTCATCATTGTCGCTGACATATGCTCTACAAAGTAGAAGAAGATCTCTTGGAGTCAGCTAAGTTATGCTCTATAGAAGAGCTCTGTGAAGAAAAAGGCAAAGGATGAAGGCTGAGTACTGACAATATTCATTCATATGAAATACAACTCAAGAAGCTAGTACTTTAGTCTCATTCCACATCTCAAAAGCATTTCAGAGCAGATAACGAATCCAAAGCTAGCAAATGGACTTCACAGATCATTCATCAATTTGCAGCACCTACATGAGCATTTATAAACTTTATCTTTTTTATATTCAGAGAAATTTTGCACATGTTTGGTATCTATATGTTTTAATTGTGAAAGATGTTTTGAAAACCTCTCCAAATTCTCTCAAATTTGTTTTCATAAAAACATTCTAAATTGGATCATATTAAGAATGAAAATAGTTTCAAATCGGGGAGAGAAAATCAGTTCTTTGAATCTGTTTAATTTAGTTTCATATTTGCCTCTACAAGCATCTCTTCTTTACTTCAACTTTTTGCTAATGACAAATAAGGGGGAGAGAATGGCAAGAAAAATATGCTGGGTTTAATACATTTTCATATTCATACATATTTTTCTTAAAATATTTGCCATCATCAAAAAGGGGGAGAATGTTGGTTTTGTTTAGTTTTGATGATGTCTTATATAGATGCAATTATTAAGAGCAAAAAGTTTGTATGATATATTTATTTCCTACATTGACTAACTACTATATTTAATGTAGATTAGTCCAAGTTGAATAATAGCTCAAGAAGGAGATAAGAGATTTTAGAAAGAATAAATTGAAGAGAATGTCAAGTTCAAGAAGAAGATAAGATATTGAATAAGGTAGAACTTCAAGAAGAAGATGAGTCCAAGCTAAATGATGAAGAATGATCAAGAAAACAGATTGAAGAAAGAAGTTCTTGCCCAATATAATGGGAATATCATAATGTCAAGGAAGCAAGAAGTTATCAAATCTGATTTTGGGAATGATCAAGAGAAAAGAAGAAAGAAAGAGTTAAATTATGGAGAATGATGAAGAGAAGAGAAGAAAGAAGGAAGAACTTGTTGAATGGATTGAGAAAATCATTATTCAAGTTCATATATTGATGCTCGAAGTCTCGAAGATCATATGGAAGTTGGAATGCGTCAATTTAGAGTTAAAACCAGCAAAAAATCAGTTCCAGGATGAGAAAACTCGAGTCCAGATCTTAAAACTCGAGTTTCTTACTTCGCTACAACGATTTGCCTCTCTGGTATGAGAAAACTCGAGTTTGGAACTCAAAACTCGAGTTAATCATTAACTGACTTGAGTTTACAATGTCTTCAGCATCTCTGGCATCTCTGGACAAGGAAAACTCGAGTTTCCAAGTGAAAACTCGAGTTTACTGCGGTGATCAGCAACTCTGTTCTACTCTGTTTCACGATCAGCTTTGGCAACGTCTGTTAATTTGATGATATCTCCCAAAACCGACATTGGATTGAGGTGAAATCAGTGGCATATGAAACTAGACTCCCAATGCGTCATTTTGATATAAAGTTCATGCCAACAGAAGTTCAAATGAAGGACCTATGAATTGTAGAAGTTGACAGTGAAATTCACGTCACACAGAAAACCAAGCTTCAATGTTTTGAGTGTATCTCACAAATTACAAATCCGATTGAGCTGAAATAGGTGGCATATGAAAGTAGACGCAAAGGGATTTCTATCAAGATTTAAACGGACCAAAACAGAGTTCATACCATGGAGATATGGCCCTCGAAAATCTACTATTTATTTCAAGATGTTGCTCAGTTTGCTATCAAATGAAGCAAACTCGAGTTTGGGAATCATAACTCGAGTTTCCATCAGACAGAGAGCAATCTTGAGTAAAGAAACAACCTCTAAACTCGAGTACAGCGTGTGTAATCAAACGGGTGTATTGATTACAGTTTGTAAGGGGGAGTGAATCCTAGCGAGAGGATTACTTCAAGTACAGAACATGTAATCAAGTTGAAAGAAGATAGTGGATTGAAAATCTCAAGTGGAAGCTTGGGGACTGGACGTAGCTCAAGGATTAGGCCGAACCAGTATAAATCACAGTTTGCATATTATCTTCCCTTATCTCTTACATTTCCAGCATATATGTTTGAATGATTGTTTATCACTTTATAAATTATTACTGTCATTCAAACTACTTTCAGTAAGTTGCGAAAATATTTTAAAGTTCTAAGTTTTTAATTAAACACCCAATTCACCCCCCTCTTGGGTGATAGCCAATCTTTCAGTGTGTAGGGCAACTGGGGGATTGATGTGCTTAGGGAGGAGTCTGAGCTCAGCCTAATCTCTTACTAATATCCTTTCAACTACGACCATTTGTTTCTTTTCTTGCTTTTAGAACAACTATAAAACCTCAAACCAAATCAGATTTATTTTCTTTTCAAACACAACTGAATTCGTGATTAAGCGTCAAAATCTGATATCCCAGTCTCTGTGGGACGATACTCTACTTACTCTTTATTACTTGTTCGAATGGTTCACTTGCCATCAAGGAAATCAACCAATAGTTTCCTATTACCCGAGAGACTTCCTATCTCTCAGTATCCTTGGGACTCTTCCCCAATTGGGCTTAACCGTCCGCCTAATTTAGGCTTATTCTCAATTCTCAGGGCCCAAAATTCAGGATGTTACACTATGGCAACTTGTACCCCAATCCAGCAAAACACGAAGAAGGACAAAATCGGTGGTGGTCCATAAGGATTAGGCCCAATGAAGTTTCGAATACATTCAAACAATTTGATAACCACCATCAACCACACCAAACGCCTCACCCTGAGATTTTCGAACGGATTGCACTCCAATTGCCCAGATTGTGCATGCACGATTACTCAAATCAACTATTATAAAAGCCGACGGACTCTCTCGGTATAGACACTTGCTCCAGTATTGACCAGTATTGACACTCTGCTGCAACCGAGGATGACGAAGTGTCAAACTCTCATGGCCCCACGAGGGGGAAATGTTAAGTTATAGACAATTTCTAAATCCCTGGTACCTGTTTCTTTCTCCCTCTAGGTGTTTGTATTTTTTTAATGTTTGGATATTTTTTTTTCTATCTCCTTGTTGACTAGTAGCCAGGAGATTATCACCAAAATAAAATTGGAGGCCAACTCTGAATAGTACTCGGCTCTCCCAGACCTCTCCCCTTCACTTCCTTGCTGCAATAGGGGCATTGCATCGATCAAGTGTTAGGGGGTATGGGAGTATAATTTAATCTGTGCTTACACGCTAAAATTTACCCCTGAAATTAGCTTTTGCACGTGCTAATTTTTTTTTTCTTTTGCATAATAGAGCGTGAACAGAACTCAGTAGCAGTAGGATGAGTATTGGTATGACTGAGCATAGCATAATTGCCTAAGGAAACTAAACTGATAGGCTTGGGAAATTGACAGTGCTACTAACTTGATGTGGGGTAAGGTTACGATAAGGAAGACTAGAGAGGAAACCCACTATGGAGGGACTTGTTTGAGCCTAACTATTTCTATTCTAGTGTGCATGTCAGCTAACCCATGAATGATTTTTGTTTTGCTTGACTCTCTGATAAACTGTCTGGCATCTGAGCAAATAGTTCGTAGGAAAAAGGCATTCATATCGTACCCCTCATTCGCATACACAAACCATAAAGCACTCATTCTCTATATTGCTTCCCCTTTGAGCCTTATAGAATATGCTATAGCACACCCAGATAGACAGGCGAGTATAAAGAAGATTGTGAAGAAATGCTACGGCAATGTGCCTCTGCTAAAAATGCTGCAATAAAGTTGTTTACTGCTCAGTTAAAAAAGAAGAAGAAGAAGAAGAAGAAGAAAAGAAAGAAAGAAAAGAGAGAGCAGTAAAGCAATGCAAGGTTCAAATGGGGCACTAGGCTATGTTTGAGGAACCTGTCTAAAACTTTGCTATAGCAATGATCATATCCTTTCATCTCCACACATATATAGCCATCCACACCACTACAACCCAAGAAGCCTTTTTGACGTATGAAAACTCAGATTCTAGTAAGTAATCTTAGAACTTTGACAAAGCTATAGAGCTTCTCAGTTAGCATGACAGGAGAGAAAACTAAATCCCCAAGGTGAGAGAGGGTAAACACTAAATCTTAGAGTCTCTTAACACTTCCTCATCTAAGCAATATCTTGCATCACGAGCCGCTAGTGTTGGGCAGTGGGATTACCTGTCTGGGGACAAGAACTAAGGGAAATTATGAAGGCATAGTTACATAAATAGGAGCACTACTGCTATTAGTCAATGTTTTACTCAATTATCTCTGTCTTTATTTTGCCCAAGAGCACAAAAAGCTAAGTGTTGGGGTATTTGATGAGCACTAGTTATGTCATGTTTTCCCTATATTCTATGACTGTATTAAATGGTGAATATAAGCATCCTAAACATTAAATATGAGTAAAAAGGCATTAATTCATTATATAGGGAACTTAAGGATGAAGCTTACAAACCAAAATAAATTGCATACGCATCTTAAACATATGCTAAGAAAAGATCAAGTTTTGAGATTTTGTGTGAAAGACGCACAGCATAGCCGATACAATGCTATAGCATCAGGACAGCCTCATCGAAGCACAATACAACGATCTCTAAGTTCTGATCTTTTGTCAAGGTTGTTTCAGGAAATATAGTGCAGGTCTTTGAGTGACGGTTAGATTGCTGACGTGTTGGAATAGAAGATGTAGAGAATCAAAACTAATATTTTAAAAATCCCACAGGATCAGTAGAATCAATCTAGCGAGATCATGATTGGACCCCGACAGATTTGGAAAGGCCTAGTTTGCTAGACGTACGCCGCAAGTAGACCTGATTATATAGGGAAACAATGGCCAACCCTAAAAGGGGTCAAAGTCGTCGAGAGTCAAAGACCATTCTCATACGGCCAGACCTGAAAGAAGAGTGAGAGAAGTCACAAGGCACGAAAACCCCAAGAGAACCCAGCATCCTTCCTTGCAGTGAGACGGAGATAAGAAGACGTGGAGTTGTGACTTGACAGGGCTTATTTCACGTCGTTGGAACCTCCATCAAGCATTCTATTTTTCCTCTTTAATTAATCCTTGTTAATCTGTTGTTCATGGGCTATTCTGCTGTACTCTGTTTAGTAATTCCCTCATTAGTCATAAACTAAACTTTCTGTGGCTGAGCGAGGATGATTTCCTAAGTTTAGAATGAACCCAATTGCTAGTTCTTAATTCAATACATTCAGTTTGCTTAGCAGTAATTTAATTTCTTGTCGATTAGCGAGAGCTAAGGGCTTGACCAGTGGTCTCAGCTTACTGAGAGGGAGTCAGGGCTAGACATCTGAGAAACAGTGATTGCTAGCAGGCTGGTGCAAGGCTTGACCTATTATGGTAGGCTTCAGGAATGGGTCTACTGCTAATGACCATAACACCTTGATTTGTAATGATAACTTAACTTGAAAATCGCCATAGACATATGGGAGAAGTAAGTTAGGATTGTACGTATCAGACGCGAGAGCTTCGGTAGATTAAAGTGGTGAGTTGACTAAATAACATTGTAAACGGTGTTTATGCTATTGTAGTGTGAGAGCTGTGCAACATGGATGCTATAGCAATGTGTGTAGGCAACTGGGGGATTGATATGCTTAGGAAAGACTCTGAGCTCAGCCTATCTTTTTACCGATATCTTCTTCAACTATGATCATCTGTCTATTTTCTTATTCATTGGTATAATTATAGAAACTCTCAAACCAATCAGACTTTATTTTCTTTTTAGACACAACCAATTTCGTAATTTGGCGTCATCATTCGATATCTCAATATCTATGGGACGATACTCTACTTACTCTTTATTACTTCTTCGACTGGTTCACTTGCCATTAAGGAAATCTACTAATAGTTGTATCTACTTTTCCACTAACAAAACCTTGATCTAGAAGGAATTTGTTTAATCGCTGATACCAAGCTCTAGGAGCTTGCTTAAGGCCATAAAGGCCTTTCTTGAGACGATAAACATGATCTGGATGATGATCATTTTGAAAACCAGGAGGTTGTTCAACATAAACTTCCTCTTAAATAAAACCATTTAGAAAAGCACTTTTTACATCTATATGATAAAGCTTGAATCTTTTGACACAAGCAAAGGCTAGAAAAACTCTTATAGCTTCCAATCTTGCCATTGGATCATAAGTTTCTTCATAATCAATTCATTCTTCTTGATTATAGACTTTTGCAACCAATCTTGCCTTGTTACAGACAATGATTGCAGATTCATCTTGTTTGTTCTTGAATACCCATTTAGTGCCAATGACCGGGTGGTCCTTAGGCCTAGGTACCAAATCCCAAACTTGATTTCTATCAAATTGATGTAACTCCTCTTGCATTGCTATCACCCAATCATGTATGAAAGGGCTTCATCAATCTTAGAGGGTTCAATCTCTGATATAAAGGCAGAAAAAGGTAACTTCATTCAAAGTACTATTTCTGGTCCTTACACCTTGATTTACATCACCTATTACTTGGTTCAAAGGATGATTCCTAATGAACCTCCAAGCTCTAGGCTGAGATTGATCAAATTTTTCACAGGTGTTTTGAGGATCAGCCTCAAAAACATTTTCACGATTTTCAATAGAGGCAGAAGTAGTTTTCGAAAAGAATTGGTTTTTGAAAACAATTTCCTCGTCATCATCCAAAGGCTTATCAGATTTGGATTCACAGAACACAACATGCATAGATTCTTCAGCAATACAAGTACTAGTATTAAAGACTCTATAAGCTTTACTTCTATTCGAATAACCCAGAAATATACCATCATCCACCTTGGGATTGAACTT